>ML787169.1:574893-586502 GCA_009831015.1 Picea engelmannii
ATGTAAAGTATTATGCAAAACAGATTAAGCATGCAATAATGAGAAAGGACCTTATATACCTTGGAATGATTAGATGTAGTGATATTATGAGTCTAAACACTAGTGATGAAGGGTATAACAATGGCAAAAAGTATGGGCAAAAATGGTACAATATGTGGTCCTAACATTCATGACCTTATGATTTTCATCTAACACACCATATATCTTCTCTTTTATATTTTCCCTTGTCTTTCTTCATATCTTCGACCTGCGGAGACAAACTAGTTAGCTAACTCAAGATTTGACTCATACCTAAGATAGATTCTCCCATAGGGGCTGATTCAAGCTTCATGCCAATCTCCAATGCCTCAGCCTGGAAAGAAATCTTTTGTTGCATCAGGGGAACTCTGATGTGTGGTAGGAGGGAAGAAATGAACCATTCTTTTTTTTGTTCATCTGGGATCTGGAAAGTTAATGGGCCTGTCAATTTTTTCAATCTCTGATCGAATTCCCACACGGGTTCAACCACATTTTGCTTGATCTCTTTCAACTCTATGATACATTGAGATTCTGATTTAGGTTTCTTAAATTCTACAATCAGCGTGTTCTTGATTTGATTCAATGTCTTAGGTTGTGCAAGTCCTTGGACAAGCTTCATGTACTAGCTCAGTGTGTGATCTCTGAGAGTTGTAATGAACTGGGTTATTTTGAGAGATTCATCTGTAACATTCTTAATGTTCCATACAACTTCACACATGAACCAGTGTTGATTAGGATCTTCAGATCCATATCCCCTAAATATAGGAAGTCTCATATCATCTTCCATAGATCTTACTAGGGTTCCTGACTGAATATGTTGTGGACCACTATGGACTGTGCTCTGTATGCTCTGGTGACTGGGATTACTCTGGTTGCTTAATAATGAATCAATAGGAAGGATAATAGTACTTAAATTCAATGGTTTGTGCGATTTCTGAGCCTTCGGGTCTTCCTCGACGAAGCTCTTTAGCTTTTCCTTCCTTTGTCCTGGTGGGTTCTGAATGTTCTTCGTCTATCAGATCTTCTTCTTCTCCACTATAGAAACCCTCCTCCCCATAGTTCTACTTAAACAAGTTCGCAATATGGACTTCTCTGAACACTTTCCCACTGTGCATATGTCCAACTTCTGTGTCGATGTCATTGTCTGAATTTTTGAACATTAGCCTTTCTGGATCCAACCAATCAATTGTATCTTCAATATGTTCTTCTCATGCAACAACATCTTGAGTCTCAGCTTCAAGAATTGTAAAAATTTTCCTCTAGGTCCCTTAAATAAATATCTCTTGGCTTGGTTGTATGACTCTACCCTGTCAACAAAAAACCCTGTGATGTACCCTCCAATGGTACTATCAAACCAGTGATCTACTGCTCATGATATGGTGTTATCATCTTCCTTGACCTTCTTGATCAACTCCGATGTCCAGACCACAGGAATTCTAGATCGGATCTCGAACTGGGTATCGACTAATCTAGCTAGCCACTCGTATAGCTCTTGATGGATTCCTCCAAATAATATCTCATGTATATCAGTAAAAATATTCTTCTCCAACCAATCCTCTGAACTAAGATTAGGGTTCTTGTTCTGGGCTTCAACGAAGTCCTTTTCTTGATATTCTATCCACTTTTGAGTTTCTGTCTTGGATGGAAACCACCCTAACATTCCCTTAAAAAGATTTTTGTCTTGGTAACAGAACCATTTGTTGGCACAGGGGTAGACCTAGAGTTCAGCTCCAAGAGCGCACCAACAAGCCCTAGCTACTAGCCCTTTCGGCAACACCTGCGAAGAAGATGTAGTCTCACCTGAAGCATCTATGAGGGGGCTGTAGGATAGAGATGTCTACAACCAAGGGGAATATCAAGTAGATCTAACACAGGAACAACACAACATTCACATATCACTTATCAGTTTGATCTACTCCATGCATCTAGCATATCTACCTTAGCAATGCAATAACAGTATATGAAGGACAAATACAAAATACCAATCATACACAACACAAAATATATATGGTTCACCCTCTCTCTAGGGCTACGTCCACAGAACCGTGCTATATTATATGGATGTAAAGCATACAGTTCTTGTCTTCGTTCTGAGCTAGTATATCTTCTCTTCTCCTATCTTTCTCTCCCCTCCCTACGCACCGAGCTATAGGGTTTATCTTCGCACCCAACTGAATATCTTACAATCCAGAAGGCTCTTGTACCTAGCACTTCTCTCTCTCACAATACTCTTCTCTCGACCAACTCAATATCAATAGTAATAATAACAACACATCAGCCCAAAAGTACCAATCCAACCTAGGCCCTTTAGACCTTTATTTATACTTTACAATCATTCACCGACATCCTTAGGCCAAAACCTAAGTTTCCAAAATCCTAGATACCAAAACCCTAGGCATCTGAAACCCTAGTTCAATTTACCCATGCTTTCAGGGCTTTGCCAACATGTCTTTCCTTCCTTCTCATGTGGTGTTCTAAAGCATCTAATGGTGGATTTTTCCTCTTTCTGAGTCATCCACTATCCTTCTTCCTTTATTATCTGTCATCGCTGATCTCCTCATCCAATGGATTTCTTTCTCGGGCTTCACTCCATCTTTTCTGCTCTTTTGCTCACTTCGACCCAGTATCAGTCACTGTGTCTTCCGCGAAGTTCGCTTTTTCCCTTTTCTTCCTTTTTCTTCACTTCATTCCATAACCAAGGGCCAACACCTCCCCTTATTTTTTCACTTTCCTCAATGCAACTCATTTACACAACATCAAAAAGATTTTCAAAATCTTAAAAAAGATGCAGGTATTATGCATGCATAGCGTCTTCATGCTCCCATGTTGTGTCCTCAGGTCCATACCAAGTCCATTGAACCTTTACAAGACTTATGGATTGATTCCAGAGCTGCTTTATTTTCCAGTCCAGTATGCGCACAATATGCACTTGTAAAACACCTTCTTTCTCCACCTAAATCACGTTCCAATCAATCACATGATTAGCATCAAGTATTAATTTCTTGAGCAATGAGACATGAAAAATGTTATGAATAGTCATGCATGCAGGGAATGCAAGCATATAAGCTACTGGTCCAATCCTTTTTATAATTTCAAATGACCCACACTATATGGCTGGCAACTTGGAATAGTTTCCCAGCTTCAAGGAAGTTCTATTAGCTCACACCTTCAAGAAAACATGATTCCCCGCTTTAAATTCCTTGTAAGTTATGTTCTTGTCAGTATAGATTTTCTTCCTGTCTTGGGCAGCCTTCAAATTCTGTTTAATCTTCATCATTTTCTCTTCCATTTCCTTGAGAAACTCTAGCCCAATCAGTGCCCTATCAAATGGGTTGTCCCAACTTATTGGGGTGTTGCACTTTCTACCATAAAGTGCTTCAAACAAGCTCATCTTCAGTGATGATTGATACCCATTGTTGTAGGAAAATTCTACCAAGTGTAGATAATCTTCCCATTTATATGGTTTGTCCATCACATAAATTCTTAACATATATTTTATCACTTGATTTACCCTTTCTGTGTGTCCATCAGACTCAAGATGATAAGCTATGTTGAAGTTCAGAATGGTTCTGAACCCTTTGAATAATCCTTTCCAAAACTTTGAGGTAAACTTTGGGTCTCTTTTAGACACAATTGTCTTGGGTATGCCATGCAGGTGTGATACTTCCCTCATATAAATATCATCAACATTGGTTTCCTTGTGAGTAACCTTCATAGGAATGAAATGGGTAGCTTTCGTAAGCTTATCCACGACCCCCATGATGGAATCGTGCTCCTTGTTTGTTCTGGGTAAACATGTGATGAAATCCACCGTCACTACCTCCCACTTCCACTCATGAATGCGTAATCATTGGAGAAACCCAACTCAGTGTCTATGCTCATCCTTTACCCTTTGACACTCCAATCATTTATCTATGTACTCTGCAATTTCTTTCTCCATGCCTGAGCAGTAGTAATGGCTCTTGATTGCTGCCATTGTTTTCTGATATCCAGGGTGCCCAACATAAGGCACATTATGCATTTCTTTTAAAATCATGCTCCTCAATTAAGGACAATTGGGTTCACAAACTATGTTTCTATACAATAGAATTCCATCAATTCCCAAGCTATAATCTTCTATTTTCTGCTACATTTTACCTTGCTGAGATTTTGTTACCAATTCCATGTACTGTGTATCTCCTTTTTCAATATCAGAAATTCTACCTTTAAGATCTGGCTGATACATGATAATGGTTGTAGCATGTAGTTCATGCACTCTCCTGTTGAGTGCATCATCCACCTTGTCCTCCTTTCCTTTGATGTGCTTGATATCAAAGTCATACTCACAGAGGAATTCCAACCATCTACTCTTCCTAGCATTCAAAGTAGGTTGATCAAACAAATACTTCATACCATTATGGCCTGTCCTCAACTCAAATCTGTTTCCCATGAGGTAGTGCCTCCACTTCTTCAAAGCGTGCACTATGGCTACCAAATCCAAATTGTGAGTGGCGTAGAGCCTTTCATTCTCTTTCAATTTCCTGGATTCAAAACATATCACAAACCCATTCTAGCTAAGGAATGCACCTAGTCCTTATTTGCATGCATCTATGCAAACCATGAATTCTTCATTTGGATCTACAATCTTTAGAATTGGAGTGTTGGTTAACAGTTGCTTCAATTGTTGGAAACTCATTTCACATTCTATTTTCCATTGAAACCTCTTCCCCTTCCTTTGCAAGGAAGTGATGGGATGAGTTATTCTTGAAAACCCTGCAATGAACCTTTTGTAGTAGCCATCTAGACCCATGAAGGATCTGAATTCTGTCACACTCTTAGGTGTTTTCCACTCTTTAATGGCCTCAATCTTTTCAGGGTCCACTGTTATCCCTTCTTTAGATATGATATGCCCCAAATAGTGAATTATGTTTTGATAAAATGAGAACTTGCTCAATTTGGCATACAATTGATGCTCTCTTAGTACTTGCAACACCATCCTCAAATGATGTTCATGTTCTTCTTCGAACTTGGAATATACAAGGATGTCATACATAAATACAATGAAAAACTTGTCTAAATATTCTCAGAAAACACCATTCATTAATCACATGAAAACAACTGGTGCATTTGATAACCCCAATGGCACCACTGTGAACTCGTAATGACCATACCTTGTCCTGAAGGTGGTCTTATTGATGTCTTCCTCTTTAATCCTTAGCTGATGGTATCATGACATGAGATCTATCTTTGAAAATATCCTAGTATCCTTCAACTGATCGAAGAGATCATCAATCCCTTGTAGAGGATACTTGTTCTTTATAGTCACTATGTTCAACTGTTTGAAATCGATGCACAATCTCAATGTCCCATCTTTCGTATTCACGAACAAGACTGGGGCACCCCAAGGTGACACACTTGAGCGTATATACCCCTTCTTGAGAATCTCTTCAAGCTACGTTTTCAACTCCTTCAGCTTTGGTGTACTCATTTTATAAGGAGTCTTTGATACTGGAGCTGCTCCAAGCATTAAATTTATAGAGAAATCAATATCTCTCTTTTGAGGTAGTCTTGGTACCTCCCTGAACACATCTTCAAAATATTCTAGGGCTACATGTTCCTCCAGATTTGTCACCTTATCCTTAGATTCTTCCTCCATATGGACTGTAAGTATTTGACATCCCTTCCTGTAACACTTCTTTATGACCATTGCTAAGATTTCCTGGATAGTAATTTTCCCGAGAATTCCTTGGACTGCTCTCTGATTTCCTTCCTCATCCAAGCAATTGGATGCATTTTTATGAAAGTCTAATATAGTATGGTGTTTGTCCAAACAATCCATACCAATTAGGAAATCATATGATCCCAAAGGAAAGATGTTCAAATCTACCTTGGTACTCAGTCCATTCATGCTCACTAGACATGATTTAACCAACTCAACAACCTTTCTCTTGGCTCTTGTAACTAGCTGCACCAACCAATATTTCCCATGATTTATTCTTGGTAATTGAAATATTTCCACTACCTTAGGATATTCATATCTATGAGTAGCCCCTAAGTCAATTAAAATAGTAAGGGCATGGTTATTGATCATACCTTCAACTTCAATCATGTGTGATTGAAACTCAACTTGCTTATTGTCCAAAGCTGCATAGATTCTTGGTACTCTTCTACCCATGTCCTCCACTATTTTTGCTTGTTGAACATTGTGAACATCTCTCACTTTGTCCTTTCTGTGAGGGAAATATCTATAATTATGATCTCCATTATAGCCCCAAAATTGCATATGTGTCTTCCTTGGCCTTTTCCCACTTACTTCAACCGTCTCTGGCTCTTTCAAAACTAGTTGTCCTTGAGGAATATTTATGAAAAATGGTGGATTTTTTCCCTTCTTTCTTTGCTCCCTCTTAAAATTCCTCTTGTCTTCCCAATATTTTTGGAAAGTAGGCTTTCCTTTTTGCTGATGATATAATCATTTTTCTCTCCTTATAGTTTCTTCCAGAGTCGTGGCATCATCATATTAGATTTTTTCACTAATAAAAGATGGCAGCCCACACAGATATCTATGGATCTTGACTGTCTCATCCTTAATGAAAGGGACATACTTCAACAGATCTAGAAATCTCCTCTCATATTCATATATAGTCATGTTTCCTAGTTTAAGTTCAAAGAACTCTTTCATCTTCTTGTCATAGTATCTCTTAGCTATGTACTTATTTTCAAAAAGATTCTTGAATTCCTTCCAAGTCACATTTTTGTCCTTGGGGCGTTGTACTTGCACCAATTGATCCCACCATATGGATTCCTTTCCTTTAAGTTGGTAGATTTTAATTCTTCCCTCTGCATGAGAATAATAGTTTTGCAATTGGAAGTACTTCCTAATTCCTAGCAGCCATGTCTCAACATCTTCATCCTTCTTATGCTCTCCATCAAAAGTAGGAGGTTTGATCTTATTCATTTCACCTTTGAACTCATCCACCCCAGACCACCTATGTTCCTGATAGGGGATGAAATTGAGATACTTTGTTCTCTTCTATGGGAATTATTTTGGGAGTGTTGGTGATGTCTTCTACCACTTCTTCATCTTCTTTCCTCATCAGGGAACTTGTGGCTTCCTGATTTTTTGGAGCCACTCTCCTTATCCAAGTTCATTTCAATTCTTTACAGGCTCTACATTAACTTCATATTGAATTCTTCTTGTTTCTCCTTGGATCTCTTAAGCCTTTCGTTATCTTCCTGGTGAATTTGGCCATCTTTTTACAAATTCTTAATGATTTTCATCCGGCTCACTCATTTATCTATTTCTTCTCCATGCCCATTGGAGTTTGTTCCTTCAATTCCAAAATGGACATCCATTCCTTTATCTTCATTCTCCGAACTATAAGCATCATGTGCCTCCTCCATTTCTTTGCACTATGGAACAATTTGGTTCGGTTCTATAAATTGTTAACCCTACAAAATGTGCTGTCAACTGAATTTTGTCAGGTCATTAGACTTAATAATTCTCCAAAATAATGTAAACAATTTGATTCAACAAAATAATATCAGACTCTATTTTCTATGGGTCTTTGGTCAATCAAGAATCTCCAAGGATCTATCTCTGAGCCCTATTATGTTCTAGAATTCACTTTCGGGTGCTAACCCCCTTTTTCTTCAGCGCTCAATTCACATGTGACCAACTTCTAATAGTTGGGTTCTTATCTGGAGCCTTGAAACTTTGGGTCTCTGGAGCTTCAGAGGTTTCCCTTTTCACATGTTACAAACCTCAACGAAAATTGAACGATGATTTCATGGAGGACGGTGGATCTACGATCCACATTCTCTGTTAAGATCTATGGTGGATAGAAGCTTCGGGACTCCAGCTTCAATGGTTTCCAAATCTCATCATAACAAATCTCTAGGAGTGTCAAATATGTGAACTCATGAAGTGGGGTGGATCAACAGTCCTTTGCTTCCCAACATCCAACGGTTAATATTTACTACAGAACTCCAGGATTCGGGGTTTATGGATTGTGCATACTCTCAATCTTTCCAGAGTGTCAAGTCTTTGGACTGCTGCTTTTGTTGCCAAGTGTCATTTTTTGATCAACAGTCGATATTTAATCCATCCCTCTGGCCTTCGGGACTTCGTAGCTTCGGGGTTCCGGGACTTCGGAGGATTTCACATCTGCACACCCCAAAACTCTTGAACTATGAATCTTTGAATACTTCCACGTCACCCCTAGGACATCACCACGTTACGTTACTTCGACACTATGGAAATTCGGGGATTTATTCCTCCCATTACATCATGAACCATTTCTTCCAGAGTGTCAAGTATCCGTACCTTGGGATTTGACACCATGCATCCCCTGTGACCAACGGTTGGGATTAAATATGACCTTTGAACCTTCAGGAATTCTCTACCCAATTCTAACTGTAGCAACTTTCCTCTGGAGTACCAAGCCTCCAAACTTCATGATATGGTGCCACACGTCTATTGGGTTCAATTTATTATGGGCCTGGTCTAGTTAAATTCTTCACCAAGGTTTTAGCTACTTTTTGTATTCATCAGGGCCCCACTACCCATGCTCGAGAGGAGTTTCATGTGGCAGAATACTAGAAGTAGACACGTGGCCCAATATGGCGGATGACAAGTGTCACATTCTAACTGGCATTTCCATCTTCAAAAGTTTCTTAAATCACTGACACATGGAACACATCCCATGTGTCCACGTCATCCCTATTGATGTCAACAGGCCATGTTACTTCGAGACTTCGGGCTTCAGAATATTTTACACTTGAACACTCCAATTCTCCCAAACTTCAAACTCTCAAACTTCTTTACTTTTTAGGTTCCATATGGTATAGGTGTCAACAATTAATGTGGTGGCATGTGGCATGTCTAGGAAGGGTCCAAATCATCACTGGGGACATCATAATGCCACACCACTTATGATCTTCGACTTCGGGACTTCAGGCTTCGGGACTTCTCACACTAGCACACTCCAATTCTCTCGAACATCGAACTCCCGAACAAGATGATCTTCTGACATGCATCCCTTTTTATGGACAGTATGGATCAACTTTGGAATTTAGGACTTTAGGAGTTTGTGCCTTAGCACACTTTGTTTCTCTCAAATGCTGAACTCCCGAATACGCTGATATATCGACATGTTCCCCTTTTTAATGAATGGTCTAGATTAACTCTGGACTTCAGGACATCGAGCTTCAGAAATTTTCACACTAGCATAATTGGTTTCTCCCAAATGTAGAACTCTCGAACTATTGTGAGATATATGACTCACAATCACTTGCACGCAGATCTAACAGATCATATTTGGTTTTCACCACTGCGCCTTATCTCTTGCACTTGGATTGATCTAACTGTTCCGATCTATCTTCAACCAATCCAATGGTCAAGAATTTCTCCCCAGATCTACGGTGTAGATCCACTATGGAACTTTGGGCATCAACCCCTTCTTCTCTATCACACATAAGCTTCATTGAAGTCACGAAGTCTGAAGTACTTAGGGGTTAACTTTCCTGCACATTTTCTAAATCTAATGACTGTGAAGGGTCTTCCTTCTCCTGAATAGATCCTATGGTCCAAATTCAAGACTCGTGGCCCAACGCAATGGTTATTGTGGCTTCCTTCATATGTAGGTTGTCTTGAACCACTATACTTCTTGGGCTTCTGAACATAGTCCAAGTGTTCACATGGTGCCTTCCTGACACTCACGAAGGCTTTGAAATTAAAATTTGTCCCTCTCGACAACAATTCACTCTGAAATATATTTTTCATTAACCACTACCATGGCCCATCCAGGATCAAATTTGAAACCTTAGCTTTGATACCAATTTGTGATGCCCTCTAACCACCAACAGGTTGGGAAACATCACTCTGTAAACATACTTTTCTCTCTGATACCAGTTTGTGACGTCCCCAACCACCAAAAGGCCTGCCAACATCACTCATAAACATACTTCTGCTCTGATACCAATTTGTGACGTCCCCAACCACCAATAGGCTGGGAAACATCACTCTTAAACAAAATTATTCTCTGATACCAATTTGTGGCATCTGCGGCCACCTAGGTCGGGCCATGCTACTCCAGAAAACTATGATGCTCGAATATACATAGTATATATATCTAATGCAATTTTTAACCAGACATAAACATTTTGTTCATACATAGATTAATGTGGAAGTGACAATAACACATACAAATTTCCAGTTGATTTACATTTTTCTATCACACATCATAATGAAGAAATAATAGTAAAAGCATATATGTAGTAATCACAGCAAAAACCCATAAATATAACAACATATATAAATACAAAACATGTAAATAAACATAGGATTCGTACTTATATTTTAATTGAAGTACATCAAATGTGTGTAGACCTTCCACGAACCTTCCAGCCTTAGACCATGCTTCTCATCACTCTCAGCAGTGGGTCACCCCTGAGCTAGGACTAAGCTCCACCGGGAAAGGGATTCCTAGGCTAGGCAGGGACAACAAGAAGTTGCACAGTATAATAGGAAGGACTTCCTCCAAGGAGCCACTTACGCCCACAACTCACAGACTCTCATTCCCCACATTCTTGTTCCACCCCAAGAGTGTACACCTTCACTGTCACATGGTCCATTGGATACTACACCTCCCTTTCCAGGGCTTCAACAATAGGCTAGATCAAGAATTCTCATAGTTTTGTCACTGCTACTAGACTTCCTCCAAGAGAGCTCACTTCCTTAGCACACGGGCATAGTGATGGCAGCAATAGAAACTGGACGTGGGGAAACGGTACTAACAGGACATCATGCAGGAAAACTATAGGTGTAGGTACAATGAGGGTATCAAATTCATCTTGTAGAAAAGGTTCAGGTGGTTTAGGAATTCAACAATGGCAGACAAAATGACTAACTGCGTGCTTGCTCAGTGTCTGCATGAATGGGGCAACCATGGCCAACTGCAAGATACCAGATATATAAAATATGTAGAATAGAAATGAAATGCTAGAAATGACAGAATAACAGTAAAATATCCAACATAATCTTCACAATACACAAAAATGATATACGAAATAGCAACAGAAATAGCACTTTGAATCAGATAGCAATGTTCACAGGCCTCTTCGAGGGGGCAACCTCCAGTCGAGCAGCACTCTGTTACAATAATATCCAAGCTAGGGTTCTCATACCCTCGAATCCTATTTATACTAAAAAGAAGCATCTAGAGGAAGATCCTTCTAGAAGAGGAAGCTTCTATTAGGTATTCTTACATCTGCCTTATTCTATTTTATTGAAAGGTCTTATTAATATTGACCTTTATTACATACGAATACATTGATCTACCTATGTGCGGGTTAGGACCTTAACATGTCCGCCCCCTTAAAAACAGCCTTATCCTCAAGGCTTGAGATGTGGAAACTACTGCAGAATGGTAGCTGGTTCTCAAGTGGCATCTGCTGGAGTCATATCTTTCCACTGTACTAGCACTTCCTTGATGGTTCTCTGATGCAGGCGATGCTCCCTCTTGTCCAAAACTGCTTCTGGTTGTAGCCAAATGGATCCTTCTTCAGCTAACTCTGGAAGGTTGGTTTGAAGTTGGCACCTAGTTCCAATCACC
>ML787169.1:591603-605479 GCA_009831015.1 Picea engelmannii
ACAAGGGTGGCCAACAAACGTGCGCTTAAGAACCACTTGTATTTCCTGCATGTATGAATCCCTCAACCGCGGGTTTATGCGCGTAACGACAGATCTCTGTGGCTTAAAGATGCCGGAATACGTCTCTACCCTGAAAAAAAAAATACCCACAATTTCTGCCATGGAAAGTGCTCTGACACCACTTGCAAGATACCAGATATATAAAATATGTAGAACAGAAATGAAATGCTAGAAATGACAGAATAACAGTAAAATATCCATCATAATCTTCACAATACACATAAATGATATACGAAATAGCAACAGAAATAGCACTTTGAATTAGATAGCAATGTTCACAGGCCTCTTCGAGGGGGCAACCTCCAGTCGAGCAACGCTCTGTTACAATAATATCCAAGATAGGGTTCTCATACCCTGACTCCTATTTATACTAAAAAGAAGCATCTAGAGGAAGATCCTTCTAGAAGCGGAAGCTTCTATTAGGTCTTCTTACATCCGCCTTATTCTATTTTATTGAAAGGTCTTATTAATATTGACCTTTATTACATCCGAATACATTGATCTACCTATGTGCGGGTTAGGACCTTAACACCAACAAAGAGAGAATGGTGAGTATCGTCTCAATGGTGACAATCCCCCCGAGATGGTGAGAGAAACCCCATAGAAATGCATGGGGCTTGGATAACACTTGGCTCTCCAGGATCACGTTTCCCCCGCACTTGCAACTCGTTCCCCCCCCTAAAGGAACTTAGGATAATTAATATCCTCTTTACATGTTTTAGAATAATAATTATATATTATTCTTTTGGGTTTAATCTCTTAATGTTAGCCCCTCTTTCCTAGACTCTCAGCCCCATCCCTTTCCCTACCTAGTGGATCTTAGTCCCCCATACCTCTTTCTTCGTGGTCGGTCCATACGCAACGATGTTTTTATGTTTAAAATATGAATATTTACATGTACAAAACATGTTCCTGGCCTAATCAACACATAAGCCTACATCTTATATATACTTGGCTCACCAGCCTACAAAACATGTTACATTCATAATTACAATCAGGTCTTGACCTTGGGGTTATCATAAAAAACAGTAAGTGTGGACACAAACGAATCTCCCTAGTTTCACCCTGAAACTAGAACAAAACAAGACAAAATATAAAAATTTCCCTAAGTTTTAATTATCAAGCATACTAACTAACATGAGATAAATGACATATCGTTTAAATGTTCTTTGTCCTCGCTCCATTCCAAGGCTTATGGGATGTTGAACCTGTAAAAATACATAATCTAACAAAGTGAAAGCAATGATGTATACTCAACAAAACCAATGTATTTGATCAAGGAGTCATATAATAAAATAAGAACAATTTTATGGGAAAGAAATATATCACTGTATTAGAAATATGAAAAGGAGAATACAATTGATACCTTCATGTTGTAAGGTCCCTTCTGATAGTTCCTTGCTTCCCACAAACTTATTCTTTCTGGATTATGAGGCTGTATATTTGAAAGTCATTCACAATATATCTTGACAAAGTAGAGCTCAAAGCCAACATAGGCCCAAAAAATCCTAGCTACAAAAATTACTCAAACCGAATCAAGCTAACTTTCCCAATGAGAAATTCTCTCCTTTTATAATATGAAAAGGATAGAGTGAGGAGGTTAGGATGATCCCATGAGATCAGGGATGTGACTCAGATCCAAACCGATCGAATTCCAACTCACCCTCGAAGCTTCTATTCTAGAAGGATCGAGAAGATTATATTTTTCCTTCATATGGAAAATCATCGCACCCTTAATATTGAGAAGAGTGTGACAAGGTCACAGACCAATGTGGTGAATCATGTGACAATCCTAGATCACCACACCCTTAACACTGAATAAAGTGTGATGATCCCTCTTTATAAGGTTTTTACAAAGGAAAATATCATATTCATCTCTCTCGAAAAATTCATCTTCATTCTTCTTCAGGGATTAATGAAATTGATCCTTCTAAAGAAAAAGGATAGGTTTACATCATTAATGGTCATAGGGGTGAAAAAAATAACATGTAACAATGATCCCCCCAAAGTATGAAGTTAGAACATAGTGATAGCTGAAATACTTTGTCGAGTGTGTGTTGGGAACAAGGAACACATCGGTCAGAAACCTGCCAACAAACAAGGAAATACAATATAATAATATATCATCACTGAGGTAGGAATTCCCATACTCATAATACAAAAGAATAAATTCCAACATGCAAATATCCATGTCGAGAAAGACAGGTCATGGCCACCAAACATACACTGTGGATACATGCAGTTGTGACTCAAATATGAACATAGCCACCAAAAGTACACTGTGGATCTATGTGTTAATGACTCAAATTCGAACATAGGTATGAGACATACATTGTGGATCGATGTAATAGTACAATCTAAATATACTCCAATGCAACTTGAATCTATCAAAAAATATTCAGGGTCTTCATCTCCACTACTCTATAGTACGAATCTAACCATGTGAATACATGTGTTCAAGTTGGACGTGGTAGAAACCACTTTATTACTGGTCATTTATGAATACCGTTAACAAGTGCGAGGGAAATCACCATTAATGTCAATGAATCCCAAGGTACAGTAGTACAATGCAACGGGTGCAAAGTAATGAGCTGAAGTAGAACACTCGATGGAATCTCCCGATCAGGGGTCAATAATGAAAACCCGTTGTTGAAAGAGAGGAAACCTACAATTGATGCATGCAACTTCCAAGGTATCGATTAGTTTCTAAGTCTAATTCCTAGATAATGAGTTGAAGTTGAAAGGAAAAGACTCGTCACAGGAGGGCCTTAATGTTGTTGATGATTGCAGCTATGTGAGATATTTTCCAGCTTACAAACCTGAGAGAAATCCCCTGAGAGGGGTGTGTGGTTCCTATCTGAGACATATATGGAACGTAGAGATGGCCTCCTCCTTACAGAGAGTGGAGAATAAATCCAGATGATTCTCCTATGTAACACACTGAGAAATGATATAATTTGAGTTGGACGTGCCTATGGCTGAGCATAAGGTGAACGTGTGAAATCCCAAAGTGTTGGGTGCATCATCATGAGAACATAAATGAAGATGATGTATTAACCTCCTCTAAGAAGAAGATTTGATGACAAAATCCATATGACTCTCCTGTGTAATTCAATGGGAAAGAAGATTTGTTGAGTGGACATGCTTGTGGATGAGCATAGGTGAACGTGATCCTAGTGGATGAGAACTGGTGAATACGTGGTTCTTCTGTGTAAGCAATGAGCCAAAGATATGGACATCCCTATGGATTTTCCCCTAGTGGATGAACACTAGTGGGTGTATAATATCCCTTGCTATATATTGTTCAAGATTCAGACCTACCTGTAACCCTAATTGTAATGTAAAGGGTACAAGTCGTCCCCACCTTAATGTAATTGTTAGTTAAAGTAAAAGATAATTAATCTGGTCAATATGAATTATATTATGAGATAGAGAGGTCGACCCTGTTGTGCCAATAGACACTTATGTTGAAAGGTTCATTTTAGTATAAGTAAAGGTAAATTCCCCATTGAGGAAACATATCTTTCATGTGAGTTTGGAAATTTCAGCAAGTACACCTTCTCGGGAAAAGTGTGCACCTCTCTTGGGTGCTAGTCTTCTAGGGTTTGAGAACCCTCTTTTGTGCTAGGTCTTGTTGGTGGTGAAGGTCTTTCTCTTGAAGAATATAACAAAGGATTTTGTCTGGGTTTTCTTCCCTTTTTGAGAAGGGTTTCCCAGGATTATTCTTGTGTTCTTGTGCATGGTGTTTCTTCTGTTGATCTTGGTTGTTGGAACATTATTGGTTATGGTTAAGTGAAATGCTAAAAATGGAATAAACTTCATGATTAACCTTCCTTATTGAAAAATCAACAAATGTGTCCCCCATCAATGACACAGAACGGGTAAAAATATTTGTAGATCAGAGTAACAAGTGATTCAGGACTGACACAGGGATGGTTGACGCAATAAAAGGCTGAAGGACTATAGAAATGGTTGACGCAATAGAAGGATTTCCAGGTTGAAGTTATCTTTGAACATATTGACGACACAAAAATTGTCTTGGCAACACTGACTTAACAAAAGGATCACATGCCAAATTGTAATCAGATAAAGGAGTATGATCAAAAGAAAAGAAGATTTTCCAACCTAGACACAAATCAATTGAAAGGGTGTCATGTTCAAAAGAAACTCTTCCATAGAATACAGTTTTAGATACATTTCTTTCCCAATTTTTACCCCACCATTTCTGGCGAGTACCTCTTTATTTTTACACAAGCTTGAGGAGGATAACATATTCTTGAATTGTGAGCTCATCCTCTGAATGATTCCCTCAGAGTATTTTTAACGAACCCTAGGAAGGAGTGGTTCGGTCCCATATGGGCCTTTCGATGTTTGTTTTACGAGTCCAAAGAAAGAAAACTCAAGGGTTTTTCATGTTTAGGGAGTTTGAAAAACACTTAAAGAAAACCCCAAAATGTCCTTTTTCATAAAGTAGTCTGATGAGACTGAAAAAGAGATAATCTACCACTCAATAGAATTTTTATTCAAATACTTTAATGAGCATGAAAAGAACAAGATCGCTCAACAATATTTTCATGTTTAGAGAGTTTGAAAAGAGCTTAAAGGGAACTCAAGGGTGTTCTTTTTTTGTATAACCTTTATGAGTCCAAAAAAAGCAATAATATTTTACTCAGTTACATTCTTAGGTATTTATGAGCATGATAAAGGACAAAGACCGAGCTCAGGATTGTTTTCATTTTTACGCAAGCTTAAAACAAAACCAAATTATGCTTGGGATATATTTTATTTTTATACAATCTTAAAACTAAACTAAACAATGCTTTGATCTGGTTTCATTTTTACACAAGCTTGAAAAAAATATAACTATGCTTGTGACTTCCCAACGCATAATCCATGGATGGTTGGTACTTATCCCCCATATTAAGAAGCTAGTGTCTTAACTTTAGCATGAACTCTAGAGGCTGTAATCATTTCCCCCAAAGATTCGTTGCATTCGACACCATAGGTAGATGAAATGAAGATTCAAATAATATACATAACGAAGTACTTGACTCAATTGAAGAGGGAAAAAAATATTTCCTTTTTTAAATGAGCTTGACACAGGAACATGAACTATGCTCGAGAATCTAGGTTCAATCCCCAGACCTCTGTTTCATTTTTTAACAAGAATTACACAGAAATGGGAACTATGGTCGTAGGCTCAGTTTCATTTTTTTAATGAGGTTTCCACAGAGACACAAAAAATTATCCTCATAGATGGTTTCATTTTTTAACGAGCTTGAAATCAAAAAATCATGCTCAAAGATGGTTTCATTTTTTAATGAGCTTGAAATCAGAAAACCATGCTCAAGGCTCTCCTCTTGATCATGTCTTCCAAGAGGAAAATACTTCTGAAGGAAACCATGTCAAGGGAAAAAAATCGGTCATGTCTTCCAAGAGATCTTCGTTAGACAGAAGAAACACACTCGGGAAGGAACACATGTCAAAGGCAGTAACTGGGGTAAGGATATTAGGCTCCAATAGCCCTATTGAAGAGATCACCATGTCAAATATTGGATCTATTTTATAAGAGACTAATATTACAACGAGAGGATCATCTTCATCAGCAGTGGAAGGCATGGGAGACAATGCCACATAATTGACCTATGGCGGGGGTGATATTGTTTGCATATAAGAACCATTTAGGGAGTTCATTGAGTTGATAATCAAATCCGGTCCAACAAAGGAGAGTTGATGAATAGTCACATCTCTTCCATCATGGGGGAAATATATCACATGAAAAAGAGTGGACACGATAGCTTTCATGGCATAGACATAATCTCTCCCAAGGAGTAAATCGAAATCTAAGGGATTGTGGACTACCATGATGTCAATAACAATAGTTTTCCCTCCAAATGTTACGAAAAACTAAGGAAGGACTCCTAAAGGGTGATTGGTTCTTATATTAAAAGCTAACATATTCTATTTAACTGGAACAATATGAGGACAACCCAAATCTTTCCAAGCAATAGAAAATAAAATACTAACAGACGCACCTTCGTCTATAAGCGTCTGAGGAACGTCCTAACCACAAACTTGTTCTATAATCTTGAAAGGAATGTGAGAGAGAAGACGAGGTCTAGTTAGTGCACCCCAATAAAAAGGGATGGCCTCATTACTTGGAGGGGGTTCCAAGGGAGAAGGAGGAATTCCCCCCATCACAGTAGAGTTTGTATCAATGAGAAAAACATGGTGACATCGGGGTTACTTTCTAGCGGGAGAGTAGGATCGACTGATGATGAGATTAGATCAACCACTTGGGTTTCATTCTCCAAGGGGAGAATGGGGTCAACGGATGGAAACAGATCGACCCCTTGAGTTTCACTCTATAATGAGAGAGTGGGATCAACTGAGTATGGGATTGGATTGACCACTTTGTCAACTGGTTCAACTAAGGACGTGACCATACTGACTACATGATCAAACAAACTAACCGATCAAGGGATTGGATTGATCATTCCATCAACTACAGGTTTTTCCATAGTAAGCTTACGATAAGCATCTGGAAGTTGAGGTTGGGAAATAGTCATGTCTTCCAGTAATTTCAAGGCCTTTTCCATACGAGGGCAAAGATGATTTTGATGACTCCCTCCACATAACATACACAAGAACTTGACTCTACTTTTCTTCCACCCAATGGTATCATGACTAGTTGACCGGAGGTCATTATCATGTTGTTCATAGGTTGAAGACACAGGTTGGCGAGGGTGTGTAGATCATGCTTCTATAACCTTGGATAGACAAGGGAAATCTTTAATAATATGGCTACCCTTACAAATCCTGTAAGGGTACTTGGGTTTTACGGGTTGTTTGGGTGATCTTGATATCATCAACACTCCCAACATGAGTAACAATAACTATTTTTTTTCCAACATGTCTATCAGTGGTTAGAATCTTGGATCCTTGTTTATTTTTCTTCTTCTTATTCTTCCTTTTCTTCTTCTTCTTATCCACCTGGTTACTAGCTATAGAGCTTTCACTCGGAGAAGAAGATGAAACGGAAGAATACCTTTCAAGTGGAGAAGGTGAAGAAGATCTTACTAGTGAATAAGGTGAAGGATCAACATGAGGTCGATTTTCTTGGGGGGAAGTTCTTACAATCTAAGTACTTACTACATTCAGGATTACCTGAGTGGAAAAGAACCATACCGACAATCCAATCGTGAGACCTAGAAGGCTTAAAGTAGCGATGTAAGGAGGACCCATGGAGTAGGGGTTGCTTCATTGGTTGTTCCAGGAACCGACGCCATTAAACATAGATCCAGCCTAAAGTATGCTAGGGAAAATAAACAACACACACTAAAAATCTAGGAAGCAAGCAAGCAAACAAACAAAACCTTCTCACAATGAACGCACTAGTTGGTGATGAAATCCAACATTGCAAGAAAAATGTAAGAGTTTGAGATAGAGCAAGTGGAAAAGTTACGTTGACTACCTGTAACATGCCCTTCCACCTAGGCCAGGCCATGTTACTCCATAAAATGATTTCATTCTTTGATACCATACTCTAACATACCCAACATCCAACTGAGTTATGCCACATAAATTTTTCGAATTGCATGCAATTAAAACATATACACATAGAACTCTTGTGGAACTTTATATATAAAACATAAAAAGAAAAATACATTTAGTAAATGCACAGATTCATACTAAAATAATAGTAAACATATACATGCAACATATATATGTGATACCCATAAATATAAAGACAGTTATAAACCACACATATGATAAACCCATAAAAATAAACACGTAAATAATTATGCAATATGTAATTTATCACACAATTGACACTTATCTTGGTAATAATATCACCAACTACGTCCATACCTTCCACAAACCTCCCAGACTTAGACTACACTACTCATCACTCTCAGTAGTGCGTCACCCCCGAGATGGGACTAAACTCCACCCAGGTAAAGGGATTCCTAATCAGGATGATGTATCATAGACAAAATGAAAGACCCCATCACAGGTGCCAACTCAAACTAACATCCTACAGTTTCTCATTCTCCACATTCCTATCCCACCCTAGGAAGTGTGCCTCTTCTCTGCTCAATAGTCCCTCGACTGCCCCACTTCCTTTTCGAGCTTCAGCAACAGGCCAGACAGGAACTCTCAGATATTTGTAGCTATAGTTTAGCACCTTCGAAAATAAATTCCAAACAATTCTCTCACCTTGAGATATTTCTCACAGGCCTAACAACCCGCCTCTTCAATATCCCATGGGCCTGACAACTCGCTTCTTCAGTCCAGCTCCCAAGCTAACCAGGTACACAAACAGGAATGGGTACAGATACAGGTTCATATACTGTGACAAGAATGTATGGAGGACAACTGACTAGGTGAGTGAGTGATCATGGAATGATTAAATGGATGACTAGAAGATGAGAAAATGAACTAATTCCATACTATATGTATGCATGTTCCCAACTTTACACTTGTCATGTTGGTAGCTACTTTGGCCCACTTGTACCCATCCTTAGAACTTAGGATAAAATAATTTTCCATGCTTTATGATTTAAAGAATATTAATATAATATTCCTTTTTGTCTTAAGCTCCCTATATTATCCCTTTTTCTTAACTTGTATCCCCCCGTTTGCCTAACTAGTGGAGTTTAGTCCCCCATACTCTTTTATCTTGGTCGGTCTATGCACAACGATGTATTTTCTATTAATGATGAGACATATACAAAAATAGGTTCACTGGCCTTTAACATATAGGCTCTCTGGCCTAATCAAAACATAAGCCTCCTAGCTTATAATAACTGGCTCACTAGCCTATAAAACACAACATATACACAAAGGCTCCCTAGCCTCAAAATCACGTTCACTTAATTTGCTACGCATGGTATCCTGGAATGTGCATACTTCATCATTTTAGTGTGCGGTACATGCATGCACTATGCCATGAAAGGTGCATACAAAAATGATATCAAAAATCTCACCAGCTTAAGCACATTTTCATTTTACATTTACAATTGGGTTCGTCCTAGGGATATTACAATACGTGCTTAACGGAATTAAACCCTGGTGCAAGCTCTCACACATAATATTGGGTATACCCTCCAAGGATCTCGAGTGATTTTGGCCAATGTCGATTCCAGGTACCGTGAAGACTTACCCCTCCACATTCACCTTGTGTAAAGACTCTAAAGAGATAGGATACTCAGGTTACCAATTACAACAATGATGCCTGGGGAAGCAGTTGACAGTCTGATCCATGTGCAAGGGCAGGGTATCAAAGAACGAAATAGCCTCGAGAAGGTCCGCACAATATTTTCTTCTCAAGTGACCCCCAATAATACACACAATATATACACTAAGACCAGCAAAATAGGGTGAGTAACTCTGTCGGCCCTAATGTGACCTCGTGATTGACCCTTGTGTTATAAGGGCTTCCCAGGAAAAAATGTAGCATGTGGATTTAATTCTCCCTATCACAAGATATTATGTTTGTTTGATATATTTGTAAATTTATCCTTTCAACCTATTCCAAATCCCTACACCTTAAGATAATGTAGGTTTTTTACCAGAAAGTATAAAAATGTCTAATCAATTTTTATAAGCGCTTTATTTTAAGGTTGTTGTTTACTCAAGAGGAAAATGGTGTGGACTAAATGATGTTTTGACCGACTCTAAACAATGCAAATAAATGAGAATGTAAATATTTCACTTCTATGAAAGCTATATTACGATAAGGAGAAAACATTTATCATTCCTAGATGCACAATGTCCAATTTTTTTATTAAACTCATCAATATCAAGATCTTCAAGAAACGAGCCAAAGAGGTTGTACACCAATACACGATTCAAGACCAAAAAATGCCAAAAGCCATGCAATTTTTCTACTTCAAATGCAAGGATGCCCCCAATCTAATGCAAAGCAAGAAACAAAAATTTATGTTTCAAAGATACAATAAAAGAAATAGCGAGCTTCTTCAAGACAAAAGCAACCCAAACTACAATTTTTATTTTAACATGAACTATTTAGAAAAATAAGTGTTCTTTCACTAAATAATTCTAAAGAAAAAAACAATGCTTTGTAACGGAAAGACACTCAAAGCAAGAGATCAAATCTTTCAAAAGAAAATAAGCTAAAAAAAAAAAAATATGGCTAAAAGAAGATTCAAAGAATTTCAAACACACTATAAACAAACCCAACAAATCACCCCAAACACTTATCACAGATCTAGGTAGGTAAAACCACCAAAAGATAAAAACAATTCCCAATCGTCACAAGATGTAGGATTAACACAGTGAGATGATCCTAGATGGCCAAAGGGAACAAAAGGCCATAGAATGACGACTTCACACTGTCTCTGCAAGGAAGAGTGCGGTGATCCTAAATTGTCATACTGTCTCTCAAAGCAGGGTGCGATGATCAAAGGAAAAAATGGAAAAAATGAAAAGCAATAAGGTTTTTCCAGTGAAGTTTAAAAGTCAAAGAGTCAATCTGGATCTCCCAGTGACTCAAAAAACAGAACCCAAGCAATCAAAGAAAGAAAGAAATACAAACTAGGAAAACAATACGTTCCCATGTATGGTCACTAATTTTTTTATCGAAAAAATCAATAAGTGCAAACACAAATAGATCTCCCTAGTTTCACTCTGAAACTAGAACAAAACAAGACAGAATATAAAACTTTCCCTAAGTTTTAATTATCAATCATACTAACTAACAAGAGATAAATGACATACCTTTTAAATGTCATTTTTTCTCGCTAGTGTCATCCTCACTCTGTTCCAAGGCTTATGGGATGTTGAACCTGTAAAAATACATAAGCCAACGAAGTGAAAGCAATGATGTATACTCAACAAAACATATGTATGTGATCAAGGAGTCATACAATAAAATAAGAACAATTTTATGGGAAATAAATATATCACTGTATTAGAATTATGAAAAGGAGAATACAACCAATGCCTTGATGTTATAATGTCCCTTCCGACAGTTCCTTTCTTCCAACACACTTATTCTTCCCAGATTCTAAGACTGTATATTTAAAATTCATTCACAGTCTATCTTGACAAAGTAAAGCTCAAATCCAACATAGGCCCAAAAACTCCAAGCTACAAAAATTACTCAAACCTAATCAAGCTAACTTTCCCAATGAGAACTACTCTCCTTTTATAAGTTGAAAAGGATAGGATGAGGAGGTTATGATGATCCCATGAGATAAGGGATGTGACTCAGATCCAAACAGATCGGAGGCCAACTCACCCTCTAAGTTTCTCTTCTAGAAGGATCAAGAAGATTCTCTTTTTCCTTCGTACGAAAAATCATTGCACCCCCAATATTGAGCAGAGTGCAACGATGTCACAGGCCAGTGTGGTGTAGCCTGCAATGATCCTAGATAGTTGCACCATTAACACTGAACAGAGTGCGACGATCCTTGTTTATAAGGTTTCTACAAAGGAAAAGATCATATTCATCTCTCTGGGAAACTTCATCTTCATTCTTCTTCAAGGATCAAGGCAATTGAACCTTCTAAAGACAAGGGATAGGTTTACATCATTAACGGTCATAGGGGTGACAAAAATAATGTGTAACACTTGGGATATTACAGTCCCAACAAAAATGATTATTCAAAGTTTTCTTCCCTTTATAAAGTATTGCGAATATCTTAAATTTGATGTTCAATATCATTTGGAAGTTCAATTCTAAGTTCGATATTTTCATTTAAATTATGGATTTTCATGTTCATGAGCTCAAAAGTCTTAATGATTGACTATTAAATAACTTTCTGGATCCAATTGGTTCTCTAATCATTCATTTAAAAAAATTAAAACCCTTTCTTTTGGATGACCATAATCTTTCACAAAGATCAAAATTATTGATTGATAAAGGAACAATTGCACCATTTTTTTTAACAAAATACCGATTTATCCATTGATTATTGAATTATTAGATAATGAAAAGAATCACATAGAATCATTCAATAACACTGATTTTTCAATGATATCCAATGATCGACACAATTAGTTGATATCTCAGTGAGAACTTATTTTCATGGAGCAAATAAGCTCCAATTTTTTAATTATTTGCATCATCCTCGATCAAATTATAGGAAGCTTCCATTTTGATATGGAAGGGATTCATATCAAAAGGAAGAATATTACATATGGGAAATTATTCAATAATTTTTCCATCCACAACAATCTCTCTTCCTTTCCGATTGGTGAAATAAGACCCATTCACTCAGAGAAAGAGACTATTTCATTCATAAAGTCCCAAGTATATAGCATATTCTTACCTAAATATTTACAATGAAAAAAAATTGGTGACCAAAAATCTGTATTAATCTATTACTTGTACAAATCCTTCAATTTACTAACTTGATTGAATCCATTCGTTCATGACAAGAGATATCTTTCCCAAATTGAAGAGATTTCTATAACACCTTTAACAAAATAACAAATAGTCAATTTGGAAAAAAAAAATTCAATCCTTTTTTAAATAGATCCAATTCAAAAGAAAATGACCTTGATCATTACCTTAAAAAGGATTTCATTTCAAACATAGATCTTATTCAAACTCGATCTTATCAAGAATATTTACTATCTAAAATCTTTCCCAATAAGAATTAGGAAATGTCTCGTGATTGGTTTGTAACCAAAAGTTTCAAAAACATAATTGGAAACAAAGGCATAGATGGGAGGAGTACCCTTTCTAATTCATCTAAAGAGGAACGAAATATTCTATCATTACCATGTTTTAATGAACCTGTTAAGAAATAGGAGATGTATAGGATCTCTTGAATAGATAGTGTTTTTTCAAAATGGGATTTGTTCCAAACATATATGCCATGGTTTTTTACCTCTGTAGGGTGTAAATATCTTGAAGATATGCTTTTAGATAATCTTTTAGAGATATTAATACATGGTAGTAATCAATTCATATCTATTTTGCAATATATTAAGCATAATATTATACATAAATTGAATATCTTGTGGGAACTTTATCATCTATTATGGGAACCTATACAATGGAAATTGAGAACGAATCTTTTGAAATTTATTTTTAGATTCAGAAGATTCATTCTGAATAAGTTTTCCTTTGTAATTCCTTTGAATGAGTTTTTAGAATCTAGTATCATAAAGGAAATTGTTGATCAAAAGAAGTCATCAATTTCATTCTAAATGCTCAAAGATATGAAGAATGTGGGATTCTTATCCCATTTTTCATTCTTGGGTATTTTATTCTTCAATATTTGAATGTGACTTCCTTAACCTTTATCAATTTAAAGGTAGACTTTGAAATCATCAAGTATTTAAAGGATCTGTTATACATGATAGAGTTGTAAAAATCGATGAATCCTTTTGTGCCTAATATCTTGTTCTCTAATACAGGGGACACATCTACCTCTTATTATATCAAGAGGAACATGAAGAATAGAAATATTATTCCTCCTATAACTATAGAAAGAGATTTGAACAAATGGTGTTCTAGTATGGATATCTACGAAAAAGAGATAGAATTACTAGTCAACGTCTAATGATGGAAAAAGAAACATTTCTAAATTTGAATCGAATTTGACTTACAGTCATAATTTCCTCGAGAATGATTTTGGTTATCAAATAATTGGACAATCGAGACTTATTCAATTACGATATTTGGCCTATAGTTATCAAAATGATCTAATGAACTACGAGTTCGATCCATTTTGTTTAGCAAAAATATGGGTATTCCTTTCTTTTTGTCAGAATATTACCTCTTCATAAATATTGTGTTGAACCAAAATATAGTTACCAACTTAACGAGAACTCTACA
>ML787169.1:605928-668622 GCA_009831015.1 Picea engelmannii
AATATCATTTTCTTTCATATTTTTATACATTTGAAGTAAAAAATGACAACATTTAATAAAATTTTCCAATGTATAGTGATTCACATACAAATAAAATGAAAAAAAAAGCAATAAAAAGATTCATCACAAAGCAACAATAGATATATCTTTATTCTTATTTTAAAATCTGAAAGTCAAAACATTAAAGTTATAGCTCATAAAAATTTTGCAAAATTGAGAATGGTCTTCAAAGGGAATCTTAAAACTAATTAACAATATCATATATCCCAAATTCATCACTCTCAATAGACACATTATCATATTCTTCGACGTCATTTTGTGCTTCCATTGTGTCATTTTGTTCTTCAATTGGCTCTTTGATATCCACAAGTTCTCCAAAGCGATCCTTTCCGATCATTCCTCCTAATGGTACTTGAGGTTCTTTTGACAATTTTTCCACCTTTAATTCACTAAAATATCCTTTCCTCAAGAAAACTTCTTGCATTTCATCTAGAAGAGTTGGAATAATATTATTTCTTTGTTGAATAAAACTGCATTGCATTGGGTCACTTTCAATGGATATGTAATTCCTTCCTTTCTGTAGGAAACAAGCTAATGTTGTACCTAATCACCAAATACAAAATAAATAATGAAGTTAGATACTGTAAAAAGACATAAATTAAAAATATATAATATTGAAGTATGATTTCATAAATATTATATCATAATTCTTACCTGAACCCGAGAACAAATCCAAAACCCAATCTCCTTCATTTTAAAATGTATCTATAAGATAATTAATCAATGCTTGTGGTTTTCGATAAATTCTAACCATCTCTCCTTTCAAATCTTTTCATCATATGTTAGCTTTCTAACCCCAACATTGTATACCAATATAATACTAGGAGTCTCTCCATCCTTTGCATTTACAAGAATAAAATTATAAAAATCATTTTTTTCTCGGGTTGCAAGATGTATACTCTCGAAATCATGTTTAAATGATTCTCTATTGGAGCTTCAAATATTAGTCTTGTGCATGTAACATAAATAAGTGCAAATTCAATTAACTTGTGAATTAGTAAAATTGTTTTCTAATCTTAATTGCTAAACATACACTTTCAATATCTTACCAAATAACATGCATCCTTGTCTTTTCTTTCCCCTTGAAACTTGATTACACTAATCCTTGTTGTGTGTCTAATGAAATACTAGAAATCTAAAAATGGTAATGTTGTAACTTTCGTAAATCCCATAACCACTTTATTGGAAGCTTGGTAAGTATAAAACTCAGTATCATATCCAATGTTTTGGATATATATATATATATATAGATATATTATTTTATTTTTATTTTTTTTCTACTGGGGGAATCGGCAACTCGCGGTTCTCGTACTCGCGTGACACGGGGTCGATCCCCGTCAGCTACCACTATAACCCCAGGTGCAACCACCTAGCCTGCAAGGATGGTGCACGAGCAAATCTGGGTGAGAATCGAACATGAGACTTCATTTTACAAATTTCCTTCCATTTACACGGCACTTGCCAATCCGTCTACACCCGTGTGGGCCAATGTTTTGGATATTATAACAATGAGGGATATCCAAAATAACTAGGGAGTATTCCCTTTTAGGAACACTATTTGCAAGTTGTTCGCAATCACCTAATATCACTTTATATTGAATAGTGTTGATCCCATTCCAAATTTAGTGATCAAGGGTGTCATCAATTTTAACATTTTGAACACGTCTCCTTCTTTCTCTTTCAAACTTCACTTTTTGAATTAAACTTTTGAAAGTTTCAAGTATTTCATCTGCATTCTTCTTTGGCATATTTAATGAAACAAACAAACTTATAGTTATATATCTATAACTATTAAAATAGAAATAAATTAACTTACAAATGAATAATATGAATGTAATAAATCAACATACCTTTTTGAATGAAACAAAAAATTGTTTCAATATTGTTGAAGAGCTTGAATCTAGATAGTTGAGTTTAACATCATCCCAACTTTCTTCATTCAACATCTTGACCATTTCCTCTTGTATTCTCATATACACCTTGTGACTAAATAAAACAAAAATAATGTTAAAATGATATGTTAAACTGAAAAAATTAATTTTCTTGTCCTAACATAAATAAAAATAACTCAACAAACTTACTTTTTAAAATTCATCACACATTTCTTCCATGGACAATTCTCCCAACATAATATGTGATAAGATAGTTATGATAAGTTTATCATCCTTCAATCATTGTATTGATCTCCAAGGTGTTATATTCATATCATCTGGAATATTTTTTATGTCAGGACTGGTCTTACTTGTGCCACATATCAATGGTTTAGCCTTCTTAACTCTCTGATTTTTTATACTAATATTTTCCCATAGGGTGAAGATATCATCTATCAAATCCTATAGATGTCCAGTTCTAAATCTCAATTGAAAATAACTATCCAAAACTCTAAATATATTACATCCTTTGCGATATTTTTCTTTTGTATTTTCATCATCAAGTGGAAATCCTATTTCCATACAACATTGCTTCTGAAACTTAACATCAACATTTGATCTCTCCCGACAACATATTTCAAAAATTTTATTATGGATAAATCTCACCCTTTGAATGAAATTCATAGACATTATGTACTCATTGTTTATGTTATGATCTCATGCCAGTAACTTTACTTTTGAATATATTAAGCCGGCATAAAGCATACATTTGACTGTCTCAAAAAGAGGATTATTGGGATATTCTTGAATCAATTTTCTTATATCCAATGCAA
Organism: Picea engelmannii; assembly: GCA_009831015.1. Lineage (NCBI taxonomy): Eukaryota > Viridiplantae > Streptophyta > Pinopsida > Pinales > Pinaceae > Picea > Picea engelmannii. The sequence goes on from ML787169.1 coordinate 608,693, forward strand.
AATGATTTCCTCCAATCACATAATATTTGTAGTCAAAACATTTTGGACTGTAAAATTATTCCCTCATAGGAACTTCCATTAGGTCAACAAGAACTAGGTAGTCAACCACATGTGCATATGGATTGTAACTAATCAATTTTTTCAAATTGTGAATATGCAAGTGATGTGGTTTTCTAATTTGATATTTTTCTTTACCTTCTATGGGTTTATAAAGTTGTTTCACATTCAACTGAAATGTGTGGCCATCATCAACTTAGTTTTCCATCCTCATTATATTTCAAATGGAATTTTGTGTTGTTTTCATAATACCATCCTCTAGATCAACACCTGGTGTTTTTATTTATCTTCTACCTTTCGGACATTCACTATAATACTCTGAGCTAACGATGGCTTCTTGAACATTATCAACATTTATTTTCTTCCTCCTATGATTTAAATGTGTTTCATCTAAATCAATGATTTCTTAATAATCAATAGGAATAGACTCATCATCAGCCATCACTATTTTTCATTTATCTTGTTTATTATTTTTGCGAGAAGGAGTGATAACCTCATTGGGACCAATCTCAACAAAATATTCATTTGGAGTTTCCTCATTTTCAAATGTAACCCTTTTAGGATTTCTAGAATGATTATTTTTCTTTCTTCTTTCATGTTCTTCTCTGTCTACTCTTGCAGGTTCAACCTCCATTATTTTATGTTTCTTTTTCCTTCCTTCTTCTGTCTTTTCAATATGAAAAGCGTTAATGACATCCATGATATTATTCTCTGTAGAGTAAATCCATGCTAACATATGTGAAAGTCCTTCAACAAAATCCTGTAAAAATAAAATATAACATTTTCATGTTAAATAAAATTAAAAAATTACCATGATAGTAAAAATAATAAATGACACAAAAATAAAAATAAAAACCTTACATTTCCTTCTCAATGTCATCAATGATGGATGCACATAATTCTGAAAAACATTCATTCTTGTTATAATTGCTCAATTTGAAACAATATATAAACTTGATATAAGTTCTTCCTTGTTTGACAAGTGCATAAACAATATATGTGGTTGAAACCAAACATATATCTTGTAACAAGCCAAGTGACTGGTAATTTCCTTTCACATGTTCTAATTTGGCACAATACAAATATATATGATCTCCATTGTTTCCTTGCTTGTCTTTAACAAAACAAGAATATTCCAGTTTGTTTTCACCTTCCACAAATTTCCACTCTCTAACATTCTTCATTTCCCTTGATAGGTCAGGTGTTATGCGATCATTTTTTTTCCTAACATTCATGGAGGTTCTAGTTGCAATTTTGGATGCCATTATTGCAGGTCGTGATCCAGATATATTCATAAATAATATCTTTCCTTCCATTTTCCTATAAGATAAGAAAAAAATAGGCCTTTTACGTTATAATAAACTAAAAAAAAAAACATTGAATATCAGAACTAATTTAAAAAAAAATTAAAAAATTTTGACCCATATTGAAATTTTTTTGACCCATGGAGTTATTAGACTTATGTCGGGACCATACCTTGGTCGTGGGGGGTTGGGATGATGTTTGGCATAACCCCAGGCCCCTCATGGCTAAGTAAACATCCTGTGAGATCGTGCCTTAGCTGCAGGGGGGGATGGGGCGATGCCCGACATTGCCCTAGTTCGACCATCCCCATGGCCAAGTCATGGTCCCAAGCTAGGGCGATGTCGAGCATCACCCCATACCCCTCACAGCTAAGGAACGGTCCCGTGGGATTGTGACTTATCTATGGGGGGGTTGGGGCGATGCTCGACATCACCCCATCCCCCACGGCCAAGCCCTAGGGGATGGGGAAATGTCAAGGTAGATGAAGATGGCGATATCCCTCAAGGAACCAAGTCTCTCCACCTGGGAGGACTTCTGCTACCTTGGGGAGGATTCATTGGAAAGAGATGGGAGAGTTTCTCTTGGGACGATTTTTCCTAAGTATGGAAACACAGGTTTGTTGGAGGCATGTATGATATAGAACTGAAATCAGTGAGTCTATGGAAATGAAGAAATATGTAGAAACAAACAGAAAGAAATCCTATGGATGGGGGCATGTCTGAGGTGCACCATAGGTGGATATGAAAATGGTTGACGGAGAGTCTTGGTGATGATATTTCTATGATTTTCCTACTAAGGTGAGGTGAATATTTTGACTACTTCATGTTTTAAATCTAGCCGATAGTTCTCATGTTTTAATTGTTTCACAATAAAAAATAATTAGATGAGTGTTAGCCATGGTTCATGCCACACATACTATATCTTTTTGTTTCTTTCATTTGTTCCACATTTCTCTTGGTTTCTCATGGATGTATGATTATATATGACTAAGTGTTAAAGTAGTTAATGATTTTCTAAGTATACCATAGTTGCACTAGAGTAGGAGTGTGACTCATCGGTAGCCTAGAATAGAGTATGGGTATTCTCTAGGTGAAGAGGCATAGTCCAAATGAAGTATCCTTGGTGTTGTTGAGAAGCCTAGCGAGAAACGTTGCAGTGTTGAACACCCTCAAGAGGTGCACGATCATAATATTTGGCTAGGAATACTATGGGGACATGATAGGTGGTGTGAGAGAAGTTTGGTGTTATTCAACAATCTTGTAGTCAAAATAGTTGTGATGGGGCACACTTGTTGAGAAGGATGTTCATTTCAAAAGAAATTTGAGTGGGAACATTCGCATACATGGTGAATGGATTGGTGTAGTGAACTTGTTCATTGCAGACCTTGCATCGGACTTACAAAAGAGGTTCGGTTGATGGTGTGGTGTGAAGGTTGAGTTGGATTCACAACTTGTATGGACTGAGAGAAGAATTTTTGGTGAAAAAAAGAACTTGGACAAGGTGGATAATAATGGAAATGATCGCAGAGTTCATCGCAAATGTTTTTGTATACTTTATTGCAAAGGAAGACTTTGTTCATTTGATTTATGATGAAAGTCAGTGTCAAACCTATTGTGCACACCTTGGAGACACCAAGCATAGAGTTCATTGGGGAATAAAGAACATAGGAATGGTATTTGAATGAAACATTTGTCGCATGACTTGTTTTATATCTATTAGGGACCTAACCTCCCTAACTCCTCATGTAGGTAGAATACTATATTTTCCATGTAATAAAGTCCAATATTAATAATGCCTAGTAATAAGGAAGAATAAGTCAAATGTAAGAGGACCTAATAGAATCTTCTGCATCTAGAACATATTCCTCTAGATTTCTCTTTTGGTAGATATATTTAGTATAAATAGGAGTCGAGGGCATGAGAAGTATTTTCTTGAGAATTATTGTAACAGAGAGATGCTCTGTTGGAGGTTTCCCCCTTGAAGAGGAAAGTGAACATTGTTTCCTATCAATAAAGGTTTTTTTTTGGTGTTGTGGTTTTATATATTGTGTTGTTATTCTCTGCAATATTTATGTTTTTGGCTATTATAATAGATATGGTACCCTACAAGTGGTATCAGAGCACTTTCCTAGAAAGAGGGTGGGTTATTTGTTTTTCAAGGTAGAGACGTACTCCAGCATATTAAACCTACAGAGATTTATTGTTCAACACATAAGTCCACGGTTTGTGAAGCTTACATGTAGGAACTACAAGTGGTACTTAAGTGCACATTGTTGGCCACCTTTGTAACCCCTGTTGGCACCCCATCGAGTGGTAGCACATCAGAAAACATCGATATACGGATCAACCTAGATATCCTAATATTGGTTGTGGAGCTTGATTGTCTTCTTGATTCATAGGTTTTTGTTTTCAGTTGTGTTTATACCCCATGAATATTGTACACCCTGAAATATTGCACACTCCTCCAAGTGGGGGGGTTGCAGGGGGGGCTTGCCCCCCTGCGAGATCCGGGGGGCTCATCCCCCTGGTTGGGGGATCCAGGGTCAAGCTCACCCCCGATGGGGGTTCAGGGGATAGTGTTCCCCAATGGGGGTTCGAGGTTTAATCCCAAGAAGGAAAAATTTCCTTGTAAATGTATATTTAAATTTCATAGTAAATATGGACCGTTCATTATAAGGTCGTAGATTTGACGGTAGAAGTTATGTTAGGGATTTTTTCCCTAGAAGGCAACCCTCTTTTTTGAGGGAAATTGTACTGCATCTATATATCATTGTGAATATTGTATTCTGAGCGAGAATATTGTGAGAGAAAGAAGAGGAAGTTATATAGGGTGTGTTGTAGGTTGTATCCCTTCATTTGTTGGATAATAAAAAGGAAGGACCTGAAAATTTCTTTGGTGGATGTAGCCCACACTAGGTGAACCACATATATCTGAGTAGAAAACTGACTTTTGTTCCCCTCCCTAAACCCAACCCACTTTCCCCTCAGGACACTCCTCTCAAGGTACAAAATTTAACAAGGGAAGAAACAGTTGAACACCAACTCAAAGGTCTTTTCTATATATGTGATGAAAAATATTTTCCTGTGCACAAGTGTAAGGAACAAACGATTTTTATGGTCATTTTAGAGGATTTTTCTAAATAGGAAGTTGCAATATCTCTTGTTAAAGAGATAACCCTTCCCGACGTTACTAATTTGCTTGATGAACCACCATAATTTTAACCATTGATTACATTACATGCCTTCGTGGGCTTTTCTACTCCTCAAAATCTCAAGCTCATTGGTTGTATTAAGCATAGGAATTTAATCATCCTTGTTGAGAGTGGAAGCACCCATAATTTTATTCACCCCCACATTTATGAGGAAATCAAAATTACTATATTCATTTTGTCAACAATTTTCAAATCATGATAGTTAATGGAAATTCCATGAAATGTGGTGAGTGTTGTGAAAATGTACGTCTTCAAATTGGTAAGTACCACCTGAAATATCATATGTTTTCCATCAATATGAGTGGTTGTGACATTGTTCTAGGTGTTGAATGGTTACGCACTTTGGGCCCCATTCTCATATATTTTAGGGAATTAACCATGCAATTCCAATAGGATTGACAACAATATCTCTTCCAAGGCATCACAATAGGTTCCCCTCAGATCATTGATTCCCATCACATGGAAAATATTTTCAAAAAAGGTCATTTGGTTATTATTTCCCAACTACATTCTATTCAAGCAGTTGAGACACCCTTTATGCATCCTAACCTCCAATGTCTCATATCCAAACACCAAGATGTTTTTTCCACTTGTGAGGGACTTCCCCCTTCCTGTGGTGTCAATGATTATTCCATTCCACTTATCCCTGGAAGTCTCCCTCCCAATGTTCACCCTTATCGTCATCCCTTTTCCCAAAAGAATGAAATTGAGAAAATCATGCAACAATTTCTTGAAGAAAGTGTTATTCATCCTAGTACCAGCCCCTATTCTTCTTCTATAGTCATATTACTCAAGAAAGAAGTTACTTGGCATATGTGTCCAAAATTTTGTGCCCTCAATAAAATCACCATCAAAGAAAAGTTTCCCATTCCTGTCATTGATGACCTCTTGGATGACTTGAGTAGTGCCCAATAGTTTATGAAATTTGATCTCCAATCTGGCTACAACCATATTTGTATGAAAGAAGAAGATATTCCCAAGACTTCATTTAGAACTCATGGGGGTCACTATGATTTCTTGGCCATTCCTTTTGGCCTTTGTAATGCCCCATCAACCTTCCAAAGTCTCATGAATCGTGTCTTCCATCCTTTTCTCTATCATTTTTTCATAGTTTTCTTTGATGATATTCTCATCTATAGGAAAACTTGGACAACCCATCTTTCCCTTGTGGATTGAGTTCTGCAACTCCTCTCTTAGCACAAAAATTTCCTCAAACAATCTAAATGTTCCTTTGGAGCTTCAGAAGTGGAGTATCTAGGTCATATTGTTGGAAAGGATGGTGTAAGGATGGATCCTAAGAAAATTGAAGCTATGCAGGATTGACCTTTCCCTAAAACTCTTAAGAGTTTGCATGGATTTATAGGTTTAGGAGGTTATTATCGCAAGTTTGTTAAGAAAAATTGCAGCACCTCTCATGAATATCCTTATACAGAATTCCTTCAACTGGACTCTAGTAGCTAATTAATCTTTCCATGCCTTGAAAGAGGCTATGTGCATGATGCCATTCCTGGATCTTCCAGACTTCATCAAGACCTTTCTCTTGGAATATGATGCTTCCAAAAAAGGAATTAGGGATGTCCTCATGGAATAGGGTAGGCCTTTGACCTTCACCAAAAAAAAAATTTAGAAAGACATTTGGGACAATCAATATATGAAAATAAAATGTTCGATATTTTGCATGCAGTGGATCTCTAGCATCCTTATATATTGGGGAAATGCTTCCAGATTATAACGGATCACCAGAGCATTATGTATTTTCTAGAACAAATAATTTCCTCCCTGAAGCAACAAAAATAGGTAACTGATCTATTCTTATATGATTATGAGATCATTTACAAGAAAGGAAAATAAAATGCGATCGTTGACCCTCTTTCCCCAAAATATGAAGAAGAAGTGTTATAGGTGAATCCTCCTACAGACAAGTGGATTCCCTCTTGGTATCTAGACCCCTAAAACCAAGACAAAAAGGGTGCTATCATTGGTCATTGACATCCTTTTAGATATAATTAAGCTAATGAATGAAGAGGAAGAAGAAAAGTGTACCATTTTAAATGTCGTTTGTCCTCACAAATTCCAAGTTGAGCTTCAATCCCAAGCTCCTTGATAGGTCCTATAGAACAAACAAAGATACAACAAGATTCTTATTCTATCGAGATTAGCTCAAATACAGATCTATCTAATGAATAAAAGTTCATGTGGAACAAACATAAACTTGAAAGAACCTAGCCAAGCATGTATGTATATTAATGAGAGCAAATGAAGAATACTTACAATCCTCTGATGAAGTAGCAACAACTTCTTCCAACGCTACTTGTCCAACCCCTTTGCTCAATTAATCTACACTGACTATGCTTCAATGTCATCTCACTTATGGGATCATAAGTTTGGTGTAATTCTCAATCTCCATGTACTCTATGTTGCCTATGAGATCATAGGTTTCATACCCCCAATCTTTTCATGTACCTTTCACCATGAGAAGGCCTCCTTATATAAGCTTGGAGAGACCCAACCACTTGAGAGATATTTGGGATAAGTTAAGGATTCCTCTCCTTTAGTTGTGGATATTCCCTAAGATCATGCCTTGAACTCATATTTGAATCCAATCAACTTCAGAGATTGAGGGGATTCTTCCCTGATTTCCTCCAACAAACCAAATTTCACCCAAAAAAGGCAAGCGCTCCCTCAAAAGGGACACAGAGTGTTGGAACTCTCCCCTGGAAGAGGGTTCAGAGTGTCAGCACTCCCTGACAGTATGTAGGGGAGCGCTCCTTTCCAAATTTTACTTTTGAGTGTCTTTTTCAGTGGCAGAAGGCTTGTACTCCTTATCAATTGATTTCTCCTCTTCAAAACTAGTCTTTGAGGTGTATTAAGTTTCCTTATGATGTAATTAGAGGAACAACATAGGAAATATGGAAGTTTGATGTTTGCAACACTTGTGTTCAAGATGCCATACTTGCGGACAAGATGCGACACTTACAACACTTTTAATGACGACACATGCAACACTATTGAAGTGATTAATTTTGATGTGTAATAGATTGCCCCCCAAAGTGCGAAGTCATAAGATGATGATGATTGACATACTTTGTAGACTTTTTAGAGCAAGGGTAGGGACGCGGAGAACCTAGAAAAATTTTCACACAACCATCAAACAAATATTAGGACATGTTTCAAACCCAAGGAAGACATACATATGCTTGAGTGATAAAGACTTTTCAAGTATGGCCGCCATAGAATACACTGCAGATCCATAATTATGTTGACAAAAAGGTATATCCACTAAACATATAATGTGGATATATACTTCCATAACATGAACTGATCATAGCCATGAAAAATACACTGTGGATATACGAGATGACAAGACATAGCCACATACCAATACAAAGTGGATCTATGTGACAATATATGTGTCAATATTCAAGAGAAACTCTGTCGCAACCTAGGTAAAGTATATATCCGAGTGAATGACTCAACCCAGGGTCTTCTTACCAATCCTAATGTAGTATGAATCTAACCATGTGAATAGATGTCCTGATGTCGAACATGGCAGAAACCACTTGATTACCGGTCAATGATGTAAATTGTTGACAAACGCAAGGAAAATCACCATTGATGTCAATGATTCCCAAGGTACCCTAGTACATTCCAGTGAATGTGAATAGATGAGATGAATTCAAACATCCATGTAATCATTTGATCAAAGGTCAATGATGTAAACCTATTGTCATACGTGAGGAGGCCTGCCATTGAGGCATGCGGGTGCCAAAGTACTAACTGGTTTCTAAGTCTAGCTCCTAGATAATGTGTTGAAGTTGACAGGAATAGACTCGTCGAAGGAGGGCCTTGATGTATCCCCCATCAACGACATGAAATAGACACAGAGATGTAATTGGTGGATCAAATGAACATGGAATGACACAGGTATTGAAATAGGATATATTTTATGGCTGACTCTCGAGGAAGATAGTTCCCTTGAACACTGAGGCATGATGGAAGAAACTTGATGGGGACCAAAACTTGATAATGCATTGGATACTATGAATTATGTCAGGTGACCCAAAGGAGTAAGGAAACTCAAAGGATTGGTTCAATGCAGAGGTTCAACAGACTGAAATGCATGAAAAGATAAAATGGAGTGTTCAAGGGTGACTGTAAGGTCACTAGTAAACTTCTAAAAAACTACTTGGCTTGCTTCTTTAAATTTTTCCCCTTGTCCAAATAGATGAGTACCTCTTTCTGTTTTAAAGAGCTCAAGGAGGGTAACACATGCTTGATATAACTCGCCTTCGATAAGTTCCTCTTCCTTTGTTTAACGAACTAGAAGAAGTAAGGGTTCAATCCCATATGGGCCCTTCAATGTATGATTGTTTTAGCGAGTCCAGAGAAGGTAAAATCGATTTTTTTTCATATTTAGAGAGTCTGAAAATTACTTAAAGATGACCCCAATGTGGTCCTTTTTTGTAATATTAGTCTTGCGAGCCCAAAAAAGAGATAAATTATCACTCGAAAGATGACCTTTCAAACCTTTTAACGAGTGGGAAAGGAAGCAAGATCACTCAACAATCTTTTCATGTTTAGAGAGTCTGAAAAGAGATTAAATACGAATCCAAGGGGTTCCTTTTTCATATAACCTTTACGAGTCTAAAAAAGTGATAAAAGTATAATCAGTAACATTCTCACATTTTTACGAGTGCGAGAAAGAAAAAATACTAAGCTCAATATGCCCCCAGCTTGAAAGGCTAGTGGATTAACTCCAGAATGATCATCAAAGGCTAGAGACATGCCCCCCCAAGCTTCAATTCATTCACTGACTTTGAGGTTGTCACCAATTTCTGTACTAGATGGAGAAAAAGGATAAGGGTGGATGAAATGAAGGTTCAAATATGAGACCTAATGAAAGAATCGACTCAACATCTACGAGATCTGGTGAAAGACTCGACCTGACATGAGAGGTGATTGTTTCATTTTTTAATGAGCTTAACACAGGAAAAGAACTATGCTCAAGGATCTGGGTTCAATCTCCATATTTTTGTTTCATTTTTTAATGAGCTTGCTACAGAAAAGAAAAATCTATGCTCATGGCCTCTATTTCATTTTTTAACGAGCTTGCTACAAAAAGGAAAATGATGCTCGTAACCTCTATTTCATTTTTTAACGAGCTTGCCACAGAGAAGAGAAATTATTCTCATGGCCTCTTCTTGATCATGGATTCCAAGAGGATAACTCTCTGGAAGGACACCATGTCAAGGGACAAAACTTGGTCATGGCTTCCAAGAGATCTTCACTGGATGGAAGAACAATGCTCTGGAAGGAACACATGTCGAGGGTCACGACAGGGGTAAGGAGATCATGCTCCAATAGCCCTACCGAAAATATCACCATGTCAACTACCAGATCCAAATCATCAGAATTTGAAGTCATGGGAGATAGCACCACATAATTGACCTATGGAAGGGGTGATACCAACTCCATATAAGACCCGGTTAGGGAGGCTATTGGGTTGATGGTCAAGTCAGGGCCAACAAATGAAATTTGATCAATAGCCACCATTATTCCATCGTGAAGGAAATATATCACACAAAAAAGAGTGGACACAATAGCTTTCATGGCATAGACATAATCTCGCCCAAGGAGTAAATCAAAATCGAAGGGGTCCTGGACTACCATAAAATCAATAAAGACAGTTTTCCCTCCCAAAGTTATGGGAAACTGAGGAAGGATCCCTAAAGGGTGACTAGTTCTTCTATTAAAAGTGAACAGAGTCTGGGTAACCGGCACAAGCTGAGGATAACCCAAATCTTTCCAAGAAATAGAGTACAAAATACTAACGAATGAATCTTCATCTATCAGTGCATGAGGAACGTCCCGACCACACACTTTTACTGTAATCTTGAAAGGCATGTGAGAGGGAAGACGAGGTCCAGTTAGCACACTCTAATAAAAAAGGATAGCCTCATTACTTGGAAGGGTTTTTTCATAAGAAGGAGGAATGCCCCTCGACACAGTAGATCCTGTTTCAATGAGAAAAATGTGGTAAGAATCGGGTTTACTCTCTAGCGGGAGAGTAGGATCGATCGATGGTGGAATCAGATCAACCACTTTGACACTCTTTGGATGAAGGGTAGGACTGACTAAGGAAGGAATTGGATCAGTCACTTTGGGTTCACTCTGTATATGAAGAGTGGGGTTGACTGATGATGGAACTGGATCAGTCACTTTGGGTTCATTCTGTAGATGAAGAGTGGGGTTGACCGATGATGGAACTGGATCAGCTACTTTGGTTAGTGGTTCAATTGAGGATGAAACTAGATTGACCACTAGATCAACCGGATTGACCGAATATGGAACTGGATTGACCATTCCATCAACTAATGATGGGTTGGGGGAAATTCTATGATAACCACTTGGAAGTTGAAGCTTTGCCAAAAGAGAAGAAGCCTCATCCATATGAGGACAAAGGTGAGAATAATGATCACCTTTGCATAACATACAAGGAAATTTGACAGTTGTCTTCTTCTTACCAACCTTAACATCACTAGTTGACGGGGTATCATCGGCATGAATGGCAGGGGCTGATGATGTGGAGGACCACACTTCTAAGACCTTGGGAAAACAAACAGCACACGCTAAAAATATAGTAAGCAAGCAAACAAACAAAACCTTCTCACAATGAGCACACTAGTTGGTGATGAAATCCAATGTCGTGAGAACAAAGTAAGAAGGGGCTCAGATAGAGTGGGTGGAAAAGTTACGTTGACGACTTGCTTAACAGACTTACACCCTAGTGCAAGCTCCCACACATAATCATGGGTATATCATCCAAGGAGCCCGAGTGAGTCTGGCCAACGTCGATTCCAGGTACCGTGAAGACTTTCCCCTCTGCAGTCACCTTTTGTAAAGACCCTAAAGAGATAGGCCACTAAGGTTACCAACTACTACAATGATGCCTGGGGAAACAATTGACGGTCTGATCCACATGCAAGGGAAGGGTATCTAGCCTGAAATCAACTTGAAAGGCTTCCACTCATCATTGTGGGTATACCTTCAAGCGACCCCCATAATACACACAATCTCTAAACAAATACCAACAAAGCAGGGTGACTAACTCTGCTAGTCTCAATGCGACCTCGTGATTGACCCTTGTGTGAGAAGTGCTTCCCAAGACAAAATGCAACAATTGGATTTCACCTCTCCCTAACACATGATACTATTCCAGCTTTGGAAAGTTATCTTTCACACCTATTCCAAAGCCCTACAACTAATCTAGTGTAGGTTTTCTACCAGAAAATGTAAAAACGTCTAATCAATTTTAGTTTAGTGCTTGATTTTTAAAGTTGTTTTTATTCAAAAGGAAAATGGCGTGGACAATATGGTGTTTTGACTGACTCAAAATTTATGTAAAGAGATGAATATGAAATCTTTTCATTTCAATGAAAACTATGATACGAGAAGGAGAAAACATTCATCATTTCAGATGCACAATGTCCCAAAATGTCAAAAAACATGCAATTATGCCACTTTAAATGCAAGCATTCAAGGAAGACAATAAAATGCTAATAAGAATCCAAGAAAAGATAGGGAGAATAGAGAAACCACCCAAAACTTAATTTCTTGGGAAAATGACCTCAAAGATCAAATGGAATGGTTCATAGACCTTTGAATTTCCTCACAAAAGCTTCCACTCAGTCAAATAAATGAGAAGAAAACAATAAGTTGACTCTAAATCAACAAAGACAAAGAGTGACTTCTAGGTAATGAAGAAAAATGTCAAAATTCCAAAAAAATGTGATCAATTCTTAGAAAGCAGAGTGTTGAAGGCCAAATCAAGGATGTACTGAGATGATAAGACTCTGAGCAAGTGCCAAAAGAAAAAATTGAACTTCAAAGAATGAAACCCTAGAGGATTTTGCACAGAAAAGGGGTAGTGCTCTAGTTTAAGGGGCACACGAGCATTCCAGCGCTCTATGTAAGACCAGTAGGGAGCGCCAGCGATCTAATAACAAGGGTAGGGGGGCGCTGGCCTCTAAAAATTTAGAAATAATGCCCAGAAAGTCAAAGAATCAAGCAAACTCAGTTAATCAATTTGAAGGTGATGAAATCAAGAGCCAATCAAATGGATCCAACAATCAAAGACAGTATGGAGAAGGTCAATAAGTGGCAAAAGGGCCAAAAAAGGATCTAGGAAATGAAACAAAAATCAGAGTTCTTTCCCAGTGGAGTCACCAATTTTTGTTACAGATGAATCCTCCTCTGGACAAGAAGATTCCTTCTTGGTATCTAGACCCCTAAAACCAAGACATAATGGGTGTTATCATTGGTCACTGACATCCTTTTAGATCTAATTAAGCTAATGAATGAAGAGGAAGAAGAAAAGTGTACCTTTTTAAATGGTGTTTTTCCTCGCAAAGTCCAAGTTGAGCTTCAATCCCAAGCTCCTCGATAGGTCCTATAGAACAAACAAGGATACAACAAGCTTCCTATTCTACCAAGATTAGCTCAAATATAGATCTATCTATTGAAGACACGTTCATGTGGAACAAACATAAACTTCAAAGAAATAGGCCAAGCATGTATGTATATTAATGAGAACAAATGAAGAATACTTACAATCCTCTGATGAAGGTGCAACAACTTCTTCCATCTCTCCTTGTCCAATCCCTTTGCTCAAGTAATCTACATTGATTATGCTTCAATATCATATCACTTATGGGATCATAAGTTTTGTGTAATTCTCAATCTCCATCTACTGTATGTTGCCTATGAGATCATAGGTTTCATACCTCCAATCTTTTCATGTACCTTTCACCATGGGAAGGCCTCCTTATATAATCTTGGAGAGACCCAACCACTTGAGATATATTTGGGATAAGTTGAGGATTCCTCTCCTTCAGTTGTGTATCTTCCCTAAGATCATGCCTTGAACTCATATTCGAATCCAACCAACTTCAGAGATTGAGGGGATTCTTCCCTGATTTCCTCCAACAAACCAAATTTCACCCAAAAAAGGCTAGTGATCCCTCAAAAGGAACACAGAGCATTGGAATGCTCCCCTGGAAGAGGGCACATAGCACCAACACTCCTTGGTAGTATGTAGGGGAACACTCCTTTCCAAATTTGACTTTTGAGTGGCTTTTTAATGGCAAAAGGCTCACACTCCTTGTCAATTGATTTCTCCTCTTCAAAACTAGTCTTTGAGGTGTCTTAAGTGTCCTTATGATGTTTTTAGAGGCATGACATAGGAAAGATGGCAGTATGATGTTTGCGACACTTGTAGTCAAGATGCGACACTTGCTGAAAAGATGCGACACTTACAACACTTGTAATGACGAAACTTGCGACACTATTGAAGTGATTAATTTTGATGTGTAACAAGAACGATACCTCTTTTTCCTCTCTTTTGTTGTATGAAAATGTCTCCAATATTCTCACCGGGAATGGTTGCAAGATCCCAAAATATCTCACCCCATCTAGCAATTTAAAGAAAATTCTCCAACTTCTCTAGGGTACTATTGGCACAATAATGAGCTTCACTACCAAGGCCATGTCTATTTAAGAAACCAATCACAACTTAAATCCACATTGCTTTCTGAGCTTCATGATTCACCTAAAGTTGGGCTTTCAGGGTTTACCAAAACCTATGAAAGGTTCAAACGTTCTTTTTTCTGGGATGGTATCAAACATGAAATCCACACTTTTGTGGTTGAATGTGATGTTTTTCAATGCAATAAGGGAGGAACTATCAAATCCCCAGACACACTCCAACCCCTTCCAATTCTCCTTTCTATATGGAGGGATAGTTCTATGGATTTCATTGTGGGCCTACCTAAATGTGGCAATAAGGAATTCATTATGGTGGTGGTTGATTGTCTTACCAAATATTCTCATTTATGTTCTCTACAAAATTTCTTCACTGCATCCATAGTAGCTCAAACTTTCATAGATAATATCTTCAAACTTCATGGCATGCCTCATTATATTATCTCTGACTGAGATCCCATTTTCACCATGATTTTTTGGAGATAAATGTTCAGGATACAAGGAACCCAATTGCATTTGTGCACTGCCTATCATCCTCAACCTGATGGACAAAATGAAGTTGTCAAAACATGTTTGGAAACATATTTGAGGTGTTCTACATCTAAGAGAAAAAATTAGTGGGCTCAATGGTTACCCCGAAATGAATGGTGGTACAAAACTTCTTACCATATATCTACTTGCATGACTCCTTTTTTATAATTATATGGACAAAATATACCTTTAGTTCTCTCATACATGCTCGGTGTCTCGAAGGTCCTGGCGGTTGACCAAAATCTTATATTTCGAGAGGCTATTCTCCATAACCTCAGAGAGAATTTGGCCATGGCTCAGATTTGCATGAAGAAACAAGCAGACCAAGGTCATGCATAACATCAATATGCTAAACGGGACCAAGTGTTTACTTGACTGCAACCTTATAAGAAGACTTCACTCAAGGCTGACCATTGCCAGAATATGGCAACCAAATTATGGTCCTTATACAATTCTCAAGAGAGTGGGACAGGTAGCCTATCAGTTAGTTTTTCCCAATCATTCTAAGCTTCATATTGTTTTTCATGTCTCATGCTTAAATAAGGTTATTGGAACTAAGTCCCAAAATCAAACTAGTCTTCTCAAGTTGGATGAAGAAGGATCCATCTGTTTGTAGCCACAAGCAGTATTGGACCAGCATGAGAGTTGTCTCCATCAATGCACCATCAAGTAAGTGTTAGTACAATGGAAATATTAAACTCCAACATATTCCACCTGGATCCAACTACCATTCTGCAACCATTTCCTCATCTTAGGCCTTGAGGAAAAGGTTTTTTTTAAAGGGGAGGGCATGTTAGGGAACTAGCCTCCCTAACCCCTCACATAAGTAGAGTAATATATTTTCCATGTAATAAAATCCAATATTAATAAGGCCTAGTAATAAGGAATAATAATTCAAATGTAAGAAGACCTAATAGAAGCTTCCTCTTCTAGAAGATATTCCTCTAGACTGTTCTTTTGGTAGATAGATTTAGTATAAATAGGAGTTGGGGGCATGAGAAGTATTGTCCTGAAAATTATTGTAATAGAGTGCTACTTTGTTGGAGGTTTCCCCCTCGAAGAGGAAAGTGAACATTGTTTCCTATCAATAAAGGTATTATTTTTGTGTTGTGGTTTCATATATTGTGTTGCTCTGTTGTTATTCTATGCAATATTTTTGTTTTCAGTTATTATAAAAGATATGGTACCTTACAATATCTAACTGCATAAGTGATCATAGAAGCGAAATCCAGAGGGTGATCACAGAAGTGATAAAAAAAGGGGAGTAGTTCTAGGTTGCAGAAAGGTGAAGTACTTGGGTGCATTGGATGACCTAGGGAAACCTAGAGCATCTCTGCAAGAGACAATTGGTTGGGAACATTTCCATCATAATGTGTTTGTGTCATGCATTTATGAGAACAACATTTGAATTGATTTGGGTTGTTGGATGATGGGTAGACTGCAACCTTCAGATGAGGTGACTCTTTGTAGAATTAAACCAGTCATTTAGCAGTAATATGACTTGGCAGTCGGGTGGTGGGTGCATGGTGCTTTGAAGTGGAAGCATTCAAGGTGCGTAGATGGAAGGACATTGAAGATTAGTCTGACGAGTTGCATGCAAATTTTGGGACTTAGATGGATTTTCGAAGTGAATGGATGGAATCAACCTTGTATTGCATCAAAGGTATTTCATGATTGTGGAGATGCGGATGGTGGTTGAGGGGAATTCATGTGGAGATTCAGGTTCTTGGGTAGGTTCAGTCCCAGGACAGTAGGCTTAGAACATGGTTGCAACAAGTGATGTCATTGGAAATGTATGGTTGGTTTCTAGTTCTTGAATTTCCTAAGTGTTGTAGTGAGTACTTTGAAGGGAAGTTGGATGACTTGGTGGTTCAAGTGCAGTCTGTTTCCATGGTGAGAACCGACAGAATTGAGGGTGACTCAAGTGGTCTAGATTCGAAGAAGTCTTTTATCATTTTGAGATGCCTTGGTTGGTTGGATGTGCAGAGGTCATAGTGAAACCTACTTGGACGAGTCCTATGGTGGACTAGGGAATATTTGGATGCAATCATAGAGGTATCGAGGGGAATATTCCTAAATATTTCATGAGGAACTTTGGACAGGTCGTTGCGGTGAAGTGGGTAGTGAAGTATGCACATGTCAAGTTTGAGAGGTTGGGTAAGTTTCCTTGGTGTTTGG
Source organism: Picea engelmannii (assembly GCA_009831015.1). Classification (NCBI taxonomy): domain Eukaryota; kingdom Viridiplantae; phylum Streptophyta; class Pinopsida; order Pinales; family Pinaceae; genus Picea; species Picea engelmannii. The sequence goes on from ML787169.1 coordinate 625,515, forward strand.
TTCCTTATATGGTTTCATTGGTTCATGCGATGAATTGACCATCATGACGATAGTGACAAAGTTTGGATGTTTTCCAGTGTTTCAATGTAGTTTTTTCTAGGAGATGGATGGATTCAGCAAAGGAGTTGACCAAGAATTGTTGGAATTCAACCTCAATGGGAAGAATGCATACCAATTTGTGAGTTGGGTGGTGTTCTCTCACCTTTGGTATAGGAAATTGGATGAGGTAGAGTGCAACTTGTTGACTTGTGGATGATTGTGCGATGACTCAAAGACTCGACGAGGGTCGTTGGTTGAGGTTGATAGAGTATTGGCTCGAATGTGTCAAGTCATGAAAGCTCTTTGAGGTGACTCATCCTACTTAGAGAAATTTTGATAGTTCATTGAGATGTTTGAGGAGTGTAGGCATGTTGGGCACACTCATCACAATTGTTGATTTGTGGAGATGTTACTTGATGGAAGGAGGTGAGTTGAGGAATTTCCTTTGTTTGGAGGATTGTGCGAACAAGCATATTGTAGCATGAATAGATTACATGGACATGGAAGTTTCTCTTTCTTTGGTAAGAATGGTTGAGGGTTACTCCTAACAATTGCAAGGCATAGAGAGGCAGACGCATCGAAATAGATAGGTGATGAAGTAGTGAGGCAAAGACAATTTGTCTGTGTAGTTCTTGGGGAAGATTGGATAGTTGTTCCATGATGTGGATAGTGGAGTCAAGATTCGACAGAAGAATTTTTTTCGGGGTGACTTCATAGTGTAGGAAGGTGAGGGTTAACCTTTCCTTGGTTTGAGGGTTGTGCGGATGGACCAAATTCAAGGATTATTTTAAGGATGGGAATTTATCAGAAAATGTAGAAACCTTGTTGAGTCTTACGAGTCCTTAAATTTTGGCAATATATTTGTAAAAATATTCAAATTTATAAGGATTTTATATAGTTTCTATAAAATTTGGGCTATTTTAAAGCTAAAATAATTTTATTCTATAGAATTTGGGAGAAACATTTTTAGAAAAAATGGAAATTGGTGAATTGTTTTGGGGGAAAAAGAATGGAAAATTAAACCATCTGCGAAATTTATCCCCTAAAATCATCTATGACCAAATTGCAAAAGGATGTGACTAGTTTTTGCATGAGGGTGTGGAGACTCAAGGGGTGTGATGATTTGACTGGCCATTCAACTATTCCACAACTTGTGTGAGAAAAACAAAATGACAAAGGGTTCAAGAGTACAGATTCACTAGTAAGTTCAAATTGAAACACTTAGAAATTGCATATAGTATATTTGATGAATATTATATTATGTCAGCAGTAGTGAAGTAGGTATGGAAACTTTCCTTAGTATTTAGAGTTGGACAAGGTGATAGATATGGGACATAAAAGACTAACTTTTGGCATGAGGAAGTGCATTCTCATGAGTTAGGTGTGATAGTTAGACTAGTTACCCAATCAATCCATGGTCTGGGGGAAATTAGTGTGCAGAGACATGGAAACATTTGTTGAAGTATGGGCGTAAGAGAAAGATCATAGGAGTTCAAAACTTGGGATAAATTTTGAAGTGAAGTGGGGATCAATCACTTGTAGCAAGAAATGACAACAATATCATAACCAAACAACAACAAGGAAACAACATCACAACGAGATAGTGTAGCAAAGTAGGGTGAATTTCATCCTTGCAGTTGGATGAAGTGATTGTATTGACCCAGACAACAAATTGTTTGGAGTTGGGTGTAGTACAGTTTGGTTTGTGGAAACTTGGGTTCACGTAGACTTAGTTGCAATGGAGGCACAGGTTCAAGTGCAAACTTGGAGATTGCATATTTTGTTGATTGTTTGGGGGACAAAAATGACCTAAGGTGGGGAAGGATGTAAGGCCTTTGAATAAAAGGGTGTGGAGACCTTCACCCAACTCTTCAAGGATATGGAATTTGGGGTTTCATTGGCACCCATGTTGCGAAAGTGGATGCCTTGGGCATCCAAACATGCTAAGTTGCTTTCCTAAGTATGAGGCAACCAAGAGATTGGAGCACGTCGACATGACGAACGCACCAAGGTTGGGTGCAATATTCCTAAGGGGAATGACAACTGAACATCTCATGGGTTTGTTTGGGTGATTGTCTACGTAAAGGGACACATCGATTCTTTTGGGAAATCAAGTTTGTAAAGGGGCTTGATGATTCTTTTGGGAGACGGGGTCGGTGAAGGGGTGTGTAGATTCATTTGGACACATGGGTTCATGAACCGGCATGACACCCCCAAAGGATGTGATGGTTCATGATGATGACCTTTGGAGAGCCTTGTTATGGGAAAATCCCCCTGCGGATGGCTGAATATCCCCTTGGACTCTAGATCCCTATACCAAGACAGAAAAGTGAAAATGGACACTAACATTCCTTTGAATCTAACTAAAAAATCAGAAAGAGAAGGAGAAGGAAGAAAGTGTGGTGCACCTTATTCTGATGTTTTTCCTCACTGCTTCAACTTGAGCTTGATATCCTATCTCCTTATCACTATTTGACACCTACAATGCAATGGACAGCAAGAAAAAGAACTCCTACTCTACTCTATAAGATTATTCCAATCAAATCCATATATAAGACAAACATATGTAAAAAGAAATAGGTTATAAGGAAATAGGCCAAGAAATATATTAATGAGAAATCTTAAAGAAATACTTACAGACTGTAGATGCAGTTGCAACAGTGTAATATACCAGATATAAAAAGTATGCAAAACAGAAATAAAATGCTAGAAATGGTAGGATAACAGTAATATAACCAACATAATCTCCACAATAACACAGAAATGATATAAGAACAACAACATAAATAACACTTTGATTTAGAAAGTAATGTTCACGGGCCACTTCGAGGGGGAAACCTCCAGTCGAGCAACGCTCTGTTACAATAATCTCTAAGATAGGGTTTTCATACCCTCGACCCTTATTTATACTAAATATGTCTATCTAGAGAAGAATCTAGAGGAAGATCCTTCTAGAAGCAGAAGCTTCTATTAGGTCTTCTTACATCCGCCTTATTCTATTTTATTGAAAGGCCTTATTAATATTGACCTTTATTACATCCAAATATATTGCTCTACCTATGTGTGGGTTAGGACCCTAGCATGTCCACCCTCTTAAAAGCAGCCTTGTCCTCAAGGCTTGAGATGTGGAAACTGTTGTAGAATGGTAGCTGGTTCCCAAGTGGCATCTGCTGGAGTTGTATCTTTCCACTAGAATAGCACTTCCTTGATGATTCTCTGACGTAGGCGGTGCTCACGCTGGTCCAAAACTGCTTCTGGTTGTAGCCAAATGGATCCTTCTTCATCTAACTTGAGAAGGTTGGTTTGAATTTGGCACCTAGTTCCAATCACCTTCTTTAAGCATGGAACATGAAAATAGGATGTAGCTTCGAATGAATGGGTAGAGCTAACTAATGGGAAACTTGTCCCACACGCTTGATAACTGTATAAGGACCATAAAATTTGGGCGCTAGCTTCTGACAATGCTCGGCCTTGAGGGAAGTTTGCTTGTATGGTTGCAGTCACAGAAACACCTGATCCCCTTCTACAAATTGGCGTTCAGAGCAACCTTGATCTACTTGTTGCTTCATGTGATTTTGTGCCATGACCAAGTTCTCTTTGAGGGTATGGAGAATATCCTCTCGAACTGTAAGTGTTTGGTTAACCACCTGGACCTTCGAGGTACCTGGTAAGTATGAGAGAATTAAAGGTGGCTTCTGTCCATATACCACTTCAAAAGGATTCATGTGTGTAGTTGTATGGTAGGAAGTGTTGTACCACCATTCAACTAGGGGTAACCATTGAGCCCATTGATTTTTCTTTTCAGAGGAAAAACACCTTAGATATGTTTCCAAACACTTGTTGACAACATTCGTTTGACCATTAGTCTGGGGATGATAAGCTGTGTTGAGATGAAATTGGGTGCCCTGCAGCTTGAACATTTCTTGCCAAAAATTGCTTGTGAAAGTTGGGTCACGATCAGAAACAATAGAGTGCGGCATGCCATGAAGCTTGAAGACCCAGTCCATGAAAATTTGAGCCACCGTGGATGCAGTAAATGGGTGTTGAAGAGTGAAGAAATGAGCATACTTGGAAAGGCGATCCAAAACCACCATTATGACTGATTTATTTCCCGATTTGGGTAAGCCGGTAATAAAGTCCTTAGAGATATCCTTCCAAATAGCAAGTGGAATCAGAAGCGGTTGTAGTGTGCCCGGAGATTTGACTATTTCTCCCTTGTTGCATTGACACACATTACATTCAGTGACAAAATTACGGATGTCTTGTTTCATACCATCCTGGAAAAAAGAACGTTTGACCCTGTCATAGGTTTTGGTAAACCCAGAGTGCCCCGCTGTGGGTGTAGCATGAAGCTCAGAAAGTACCGTGGATTTAAGCTTTGATTGTTTACTTAAATACAAATGGCCTTTGTATCGAAGCTCATCCTAGATCCAAGAGTACCCTGGGGGAGCTGGAGCATTGGTCTGCAATTGCTGGATCAGATGCAAACTTTTGGGATCTTGTAGCCATTCCTGGCGAACAACTTGGAGCCAATCTTGTACAATGAAGGAAAGAGAAAAAAGGGATCCTTCTTCTTAATATTTTCGGGACAATGCATCCGCCACCACATTGTCTTTGTCTTTCTTGTAAATGATCTCATAATCATATCCAAAGAGCTTAGTCACCCATTTTTGTTGCTCCGGGGAGGAAAATGCGTTGTTCCAGAAAGTACTTGAGGCTTTGATGGTTTGTCTTAATTTGGAAATGTTTCCCCAAGAGATAAGGGTGCCACAGATCAACGGCATGCAGAATAGCCAAAATTTCCTTTTCATAGATGGGTTTTCCCAGATTCCTTTCAGATAGTTTCTTGTTGGTGAAGGCCAAAGGTTGACCCTCTTGCTTAAGGACAACACCGATTCCTTTCCCTAAGGCATCACATTCCAACAAAAAGGTCTTTGTGAAACCAGGAAGGGTCAGAACTAGAGTGGTGCACATGGCCATCTTCAAGGTTTGGAAAGCTTGAGCAGCGGTTGGAGTCCAAGTGAAAGAGTTCTTTTTGAGGAGAGCAGTGAGAGTGCTGCAATATTTCCATAATTCTTAACAAACTTGTGATAATACCCTGTTAAGCCCAGAAATCCATGCAAGCTTTTGAGAGTCTTTGGGTGCAGCCAGTCTTGCATAGATTCAATATTTTTCGGATCCACCCTGATTCCATCCTTGCCAACCAGATGACCCAAGTACTCTACTTCTGAGGCACCAAAATCACATTTATACTGTTTTAGGAAAAGTTGGAGTTGAGAGAGTATATGGAGAACTCGATCCACATGAGTAAGATGGTCTATCCAGGTTTTGCTATAGATGAGGATATCATCAAAGAAAACTAAGACAAAATGATGGAGAAAGGGACGAAAGACATGATTCATGAGGCTTTGGAAGGTGGAGGGGGCATTACACAAGCCAAAGGGCATGACCAAAAACTCATAGTGGCCCTCATGAGTTCGAAAGGCTGTCTTGGGAATGTTTGCCTCTTTCATATGTATCTGGTGATATCCTGAGAGAATATCAAGTTTAGTAAAGAATTGGGCACCACTTAATTCATCGAGGAGGTCATCAATGACAAGAATGGGAAATTTGTCTTTAATGGTTAGTTTGTTGAGGGAACGAAAGTCAGGACACATTCTCCAAGAACCTTCTTTCTTTAGGACCATGACGACAGGAGAAGAGTAAGGGCTCGTAATTGGGTGGATAACGCCTGCATTAAGGAGTTTCTGGACCATTTTCTCAATTTCATTTTTTTGTGAAAATGGGTGGCAATGCAAATGGATATTGGGAGGACGGCTTCTGGGTACAAGCGGAATGGAATGATCATGAAAACCATAGGAAGGAGGGAGTCCTTGGGGAGTGGAAAATAACATTTGATGTTTAGAAAGGATGGCTTGGAGGTCTTGCGACACCGGGGGTGTCTTTGTTGCTTGTATGGCATGGAGTTGGGCAATGACACCAGAATGACATTTTTTGAGAAGCTTTTCCATGCGATGGGAACTAATGACCTCAGGTGAACCAACAGTGATGCCTTGGAATTTATATTGGTGGCCTTCCTGGTCGAATTTCATGGTTAATTCCTTAAAATCCATGAGAATGGGACCCAAAGTCCTTAGCTAGTCTTCACCCAACACAATGTCACAATCGCCCATGTCTATAGCAAACATATGGGATTTTAAGTGGTAGTCACAGATTTGGAGACGCACATTTTCACAACTCCCTCCACATTTCATGGAACCACCATTGGCAATCATGATTTGGAAATTGTTGACGGCATGGATGTAGCAATGAGTTTCTTGGGCAATGCAAGGATGAATAAAATTATGGGTGCTTCCACTATCAACCAAAATGATGACCTTTTGATGCTTGATGTAATTGATTAACTTTAGGGTTTGTTCGACGGAGAATCCAGTGAGAAAATTGAGGGAAATGATCGGTTCCACTTTCGAAGGTTTTTAGGGAGGGGTTATGTCAGTGATTTCAGGTGACTCAGACACAAGGGGAGATTCAACATCATCTTCCGAAATATCCTCAAAGATGGCCATAAAAAGATTTTGTTCCTAACACTTGTGGCCGGAAAATATTTGTCATCACAATTATACCAAAGGCTTTTGAGTTGGCATTCATCCATTTCAGCCCTGGTCAATTTTTGGATCTTTAATTGGGCGGAGGGAGTAGTGTGATTTACAGGTTTAGGGCGAGGGATAAAGGAGGGTTTATGATTTTGACAGGATACAACCTGTTGTGCTTCTTTAGATTTTTTAGTATCCTCCACCCAACTCGAAGTTCGAGCCATGAGGACATGGGCCTGAATCTCATCCTTGAGGCCACTGATAAAACACTCTCGAAAGAAAGCATTATTCATGCCCTCTGCTCGAAAATCCAGGTGCTCAAAGGCAACTATGAAATCTTCTATTGTTCCTGATTGTTTCAACTTTGTCAAACGGCCCAAATGGTTGGTGTCAGTGTCAAAGCATTCATAAAGCTTAGTCACAAATTGTGCCCAATCAATATACCCTTGACAGGAATTGTTTCTCCATTGCCACCATTGCCAACATTCTTGATCTAGATGGAGAACACCATACTGCAGTTTGTCCAAGTCATCTGTAATGTCGTATAAAGAGAAATAATGTTCCATTTGGGTTACCCAATCAGTGGGGTCCAATCCATCAAATTTGGTCACATCCACCCATGGAAGGCATAGGTCACGTTGAAAGTGATGGTACTGAAAGGTATGGGAATGGGAGGAATGTTCACCTTCAGTATTTGGAGGTGCGTCATAGAAAGGGTCATCTATAGGGATCTTCAATTTGGTGCAGAGTGATGTAAAGACAGATTCAAGTTAGGTGGTCAGTTCTTGTCTAACTTCCTCCATTGAGGACTGCATGGTTGTATTGATGGATGTATCGATGGAGGCAACAGAGGCACTGAGTTGTTTCACTTCCTTTTGGGTCTCGAGGAAACTAGATTTCAAGGTGTTGAAGCGAGCTTCCAGGTCTTGGCTACAGGTATGGGCCATGAGGATGGGTGAACTGAAAAGGGGTAGGCGGGGTCAAAAATTTTGCTGAAAAATGATATGGATGAATGTGATAAGGGCGAAGAGATGGATCCAATGGAATAGGTCTCAAATAATGGTGAAAAAAATTCTAGACTTGGTTTTGTTTTTTCTTACACTTGCGAAGTTATACTCCAATCTGATGAATACTATAGTGATGAAATTCCCAAATGCTTAACCAGTAAGAAATGTGTAGTGATTTGGCAACCCAAACACAGTTGCGTAGCAACAGATCTTGTCTGTTTTAATTTGTTTATGTTTCTGTCCCCCAAGGGTTAGGTATTCAGGGGTTCTACAGACAAGGGTTTTCCCTATGCTATAGCTCTCTCATATACGTGCGGGGTCCAACAATAGTACTTGGCCCAATATCTTAGGGCACTAACTAAGGAGGATAGATTGTACCCTTAGTCATACTACCTGACTACCTAGGTACTAGAGAGTATCTTCCCGAGTGTCGTTCTCAGTGGCACTATACCAATCAAGCGACCAATCGATTTATCTAAAGAGGGTTTCATGAAATCTAGGCTGATTCCGTACACAAGTGTTGTCTGATGCGCTACCACTCAAAGGGGTACTAACAGGGGTTACAAGGGTGGCCAAAAGATGTGTGCTTAAGAACCACTTGTATTTCCTGCATGTATGAATCCCTCAACCGCGGGTTTATGCACGTAACGACAGATCTTTGTGGCTTAAAGACGCTAGAATACGTCTCTACCCTGAAGAAAAAAAATCCCACAATTTCTGCCAAGGAAAGTGCTCTGATATCACTTGTAATATACCAGATATAAAAAGTATGCAGAAAAGAAATAAAATGCTAGAAATGGCAAGATAAAAGTAATATAACCAACATAATCTCCACAATAACACATAAATGATATAAGAACATCAACAGAAATAACACTTTGATTCAGAAAGCAATGTTCACGGGCCTCTTCGAGGGGGCAACCTCCAGTTGAGCAACATTCTGTTACAATAACCTCCAAGCTAGGGTTTTCATACCCTCGACACTTATTTATACTAAATATGTCTATCTATAGAAGCATCTAGAGGAAGATCCTTCTAGAAGCGGAATATTCTATTAGGTCTTCTTACATCCACCTTATTCTATTTTATTGAAAGGCCTTATTAATATTGACCTTTATTACATCTGAATATATTTCTCTACCTATGCGTGGGTTAGGACCCTAACAAAAAGATTCCTCAAGTCCTCCTCATCCATCCCTTTCATAAAGCTCTCAGAATCATAGGTTTGATATCCTAAATATTTCTCCCAAGACCATAGGTTTGATACCTCAAATCTCCACCCCCTTCTCCATGGAAATCCCTCATTATATAGGATTAGGAGGCTTAACCACCATGGAGAGGATCACTCATAAGATCCACTAAAAAGGGATCTAAAATATATTTAGGGAGAAAATATCTCTCAAGTATTTTAAGGACGAAATATTTCATCCATCCATGAGATCCTCCACCTTCCCTAAAAAACAGGAAACCAAATGTGAGGTGGATTCTCACACTTAATTAATTTATTTTTCATGAATATTAATAATAATGCATGTGTACTTGGTATTTTGGCCTTCATGTAATATATCCCTCCTCCACATTGACTAGGGATTGTGACATAGGTTATTCTGTGGTGTCAAGGTGTATGAGACACTTATATGAGACTTACTACATGTAGGGCAAGGTACCTAAGCGTGTGAATTTCATGTGTAACAACATTCCCCCTAAACTGTAAGTTCAGAAGAGAGAATGATGGCCAAAACAATTTACAAATATTTACAAATCCCCCTGTCCACAGGGGGATTTTCCCATAACAGAAATTGGCAAATCTAAACCCTTATATGAAGACAGAAAAGTGCAAATGGACACTAAAATTCCTTTGAATATAACTAACTAATTAGAAAGATAAGGAGAAGGAATAAAGTGTGATGCACCTTATTCTAATGTTTGTCCTCACCACTCCAACTTGAGCTTGATCTCTGAGCTCCTTATCATTGTTTGACACCTACAATGCAATGGATATCAAGACAAAGAAGTCCTACTCTACTCTATAATATTAATCCAATCAAATCCATATATAAGAAAACCATATGTAAAGAGACATAGGTTAGAAGAAAATAGGACAATAAATATATTAAAGAGAACTCTTAAAGAAATACTTATAGACTGTAGATGCAGTTGCAACAGCTTCCCTAAGTCCTCCTCGTCCATCGCTTGCACAAAGCTCCCAAAATCATAGTTTTTATATCCTAAATATTTCTCCCAAGACCATAGGTTTGATACCTCAAATATCCACCCCCTTATCCATGGATATCCCTCATTATATAGGATTAGGAGGCTTAACCACCATGGAGAGGATCACTCATCAGATACACTAAAAAGGGACCTGAATGATATTTAGGGAGAAAATATCTCTTAAGTATTTTATGGAGGAAATATCTCTCAAGGACTTTAAGGAGGAAATATTTCACCCATCCATGATGTTGGTCCTAAGGTCTGCACCTGACTGCTAAAGGGAAAATCTAGGCCACCTATCAGTTTGGAATGATTATTCTTTAATGTGTTAGTTTTGTTGGTAAGCTTAAGGACATGTTTTCAAAGATGGTACTTTGGCAGGGTAGGACACATAGTGTAAAAGTAGGTTCTCATTTTCTAATGGTATGGCTATTAAATGACAATTGAGGGTATGAAAAGACACACACAGACAACAACAAAAAGAAATTCAATGAACCACTTGTTGCGCAGAAACTAAGGCTTAAGATAATATCTCAAGACCTAGAAAAATATCTAGATGCAAATCATTCAACGGGTTGCAAACTAGTGGATATTTCACTGAACAATAGTTGTATAATAGGTTGCATAACCAGAAAAAGATAAATTAAAACAATAGTTGAAAGAATAAGGAAATGTAGATTGCATACATCACAAAATCTGCATTCAAGATAAGAATCAACACATAAATATTTCAGTAAGACACACAATTGTCATCAACATATATTCACTAGGTAGAAAATTTATAGTTAACTAAGCAGGTCCAATCCTTCTCCTTCTTCTACTTTCCATATGAAAACTCCCAACCCCTAAAACATACAAAGACTTCATATTTAACAGAGTTGCAAAGGTTCTCGTCCATCCGGGACTGAGACCTAACTTCAGATAACAAATTGAAGAACAAATCATTAACTTAAATAAAAAATTGCATGGAGTACAACAATGTGCGCTTCACAGTGGACTTAATAAAAAAGAGTGGTTATTATCACACACAGAAGACCACTTATTAATTCAACCTAAAGAATTATGGAAGTGAACAACTGAAACTGTTATTGTCTCTAAGACTGAACTAATGCATGTGTTGGATGAACTATAATTGGCAGAAAAATTAGGAGTGATAGAATAGGATTCCATGTCAAGTAATGGAATGCATGCGAGCTATTTGAGGCCTCTCGTTGATAACTGGTTATCCATGCATATATTTTCATTATATGATCAAGGAAGATGTAGTATTATGAAGTGTTCTAGAACTAATGATCCTCAACTTGGGATGATCTCCATGCTCTCTGTCTGTAACAGATATTTCATTGGCTAAGTGCATTCCATTTTGACCCATCAACTTCCATTTGTGCCTGGAAAACTTCACTTTTGTCAACCAATAGGTCATTGGGGAAGACGTTATTGGTTGCGATTAGGAGGACCTGGAGGCAATTGACTAATAGGGGATGACATGAGCGGATTTGTATTACATGGAAGTGAGTGGAGGTGACATGGTGACCTGACGTCATATAAGAACATGATTTTTGGAATTGTCAAGGGTGGTTTGGGTCCACACTACTTTTGGGCCCGAAATCCCCTGTAAGCTGCCACATAGCTCCCCCATAACACCATGGTTTATATTTCATCCCGCTCAAGGAATTTAATGGTTGATCATGTTGAGGTGTCCAAATGAACCATGGACGTTGATATGGTCGTGATATGTGATTTGGGCAGAAGGTTGATAGGTGGCAAGTGGTGAGAGGAGGATTAGATGTGGAAAGGTGGATGGTATCAGGCATTGGAAGATAGGTGCAATGTAATGAAAGGTGAGAGATATACACTGGAGGTGATGTGAGTGTGAGTGGAGGACAAGTGTTATGTAGTGATAGGGATAGTAGTAGTGAGTGGAGGACAGATGGCGCATGGTGAGAGGGTTGGTATCTAGAGGCAATCTGACAAGATTTCGAAGGTGGGGTAGGCGGTAAGTAGTTTGGAGAGGGGGGGGTTGAAATCCTAAGGAGACGTTGCGTTAGGTAGGGCCTGCGGTGGGGAAACCACTTTTCCGGACCCCCCTTACTATTAAAGGTAGAAAGTTATGGGTGGGGCCAAAATCATGAGGAGATTCCATGTTAGGTAAGGCCCGTGGTGGGGAAACCACTTTTCCAGAACCCCCCCCCCCCACCCTTACCGTTAAAGGTAGAAAATTTGAGGGGGTCTGAAATCATGTGAGGACCGTTGATATGGAGGATGGGGGTGTCTCTTATAGGGATTAGCCCGAGAGTTAGCCACTCCATGAAAAAAATTCTTTTCTCCACGTTATGGAACCTTGAATGCCATGGGAACCGTCGATCTCACATTAACACCAGATCTTCACCGTCGATCATGTTAGCTTGATGTTTGTGTGTATTTTCAGTCTGACATGGTCTACTCTGATTGGCTTCTATATACTGTGGAACCTTACTAAGCTTTCAATGGATTTTTTGAACATGGATATCTCCTACGCACACACAGAAGACTCAGTGGACCTGCTCTATGCTTCGTTAGTGGAAAATATGATGATGATTATTCCAAACTCAAACCATAACACGTGAACTATTTCAAAAAAACAAAATGATGGTGAAAATATGCAAAGACAGACAGGGGTCATGAAAAATAAAAAATGGGGAATGGGCTAAGCAAGAAACAATAAAGATCAACATTGATGGATGGATAGGGTGAGAGATAGAAGAGGGAAGGGGTGCATACCTAGGTAACAACATTGGCTCCAACTGGGAATAAATCGTCCCTGTGAGGTGCTGAGAATTGTAGATCATTGCCTTAGTATTAAAAAACTTCTCTTACCTTCCATTACTTACCTTTGTTTTGTATGTTAGCCCTGTGTTATCTGCTACTGTACCTCATCCATGCATTTTATTGAATTAAAAACTGAAACTACACCCCAGTGCCTTTGTTGGTCTATGGAGTCTTTATTCGCATACAACTACCTGATCAAAAAAAAAAGGAAAGCATCTATGGTATAAGAGGGACCTGCCTCATCCTTAAACAAAATAGTGTTTTAGGAAGCACCCATTTACTGGGCCTCCAAAGATCTCTAGATTGCTTAGGTTGTGCAAGATAAATGTATTATTTTCCAGAACTTAAGCCACCTTAAAGGGGCCAAACCATAGGTTGTCAAATTTACCATGCTTGGACTTGTCATCCCTTCTGGGATCCCACCTTAATACTAGGTTTTCTTGGTTTGACAGATCTCCTTCTTGGTTTTCTTGTCAAATATTGACTTGATATTGTTCTGATATGATTATGTCCTATGCTCCAGTGCTTCTCTTCTTTGTTGAACTTCTAAAATTTGGAAGATTCTCCTTTGGATGTCATTGGGCTCTTCAATCTCTTCCTGTAAGAATTTTAGGACTAGTATACCAAGATGAGTGGGAAAAACAACGTCTATGCCATAAACAAGATGAAATGGTGAGGTTCCCAAAGACTGCTTGGTGTTGATTATGTCATCACATAAAGCATACTTGAGTTTAGAGTCCCAGGATTTCTTGTTTTCAGTCAACAACGTTTTAATGATCCTAATGAGAGTCTTGTTTGATGATTCTTCCAGGCCATTTCCCTTAGGGTAATAGGGTGTGGAATGTGTCAAGTAAACATTATGACTACCACAAAAGTAAATCATCACTTTGGACTTGAATGCTTGGGCATTGTCTGTTACAAACTTGTTGGGGAAACCAAATCTGGAAAATATATTAGTTTCCATGAAATTGATGATCACTTTTTTAGTGGCATTCCTGGTGGGCACAACCTCAATCCACTTGGTGAAGTAATAGGTGGCAGTGAGGATCCACTTGTGTTTTCCACTAGAGGGTGGATTTATATCTCCTATGAAGCCTAACCCCCATTTCTAAAATGGATCACTGGTAGTGATAAGTTTTAGGGCTAATGATAGTAACTTTTGTTTTCCTGCAAATATTTGGCACTCAGTGTAGGCCGTGACAATAGAAAATACATCAGAGAAAAGGGTGGGCCAGTGGTACCCTTCCAATGTTGGTTCCCTCCCTACACTCCTCTATGCATTTCTGTTGTGACTTTTTTGGATTCATTTTCATCAAGGCATTTTAATAGGATGCCAGCAGGATCCCTCAAATACAAGCTCTGGTTTTAAATGCAAAATTTGATAGCCTTCAACTTGAGAGACCTGGCCTTTTTATTCTTCACATATGGTGGACATTCGAAATGTTGCAAAAACTAAATGATGATTTTATACCAATGTGAAGAGGATTAGTTTTCAAATACCTGTAAGTTGTCCCATCTAGGTTGTCTGATGGGTGCATCTAATTGGGTGACAATTTGGTGGAATTCTAGCACCTTACAATTTGATTCCGATAGAAATTTTTCTAGTCCTTTCCCCTTGATCATCTTGGTGGGATTTATGTGCAATTCATACTCCAACAGTTTGACAATCCATTTTCCTCTTTTTCCCTCACTGTCTGGCTGAACTAGAATCTCTTTGACACTACTACTAGGAACAAAGGTCGTTATTCTAGATTGTAGCACATAAACCCTGAAGGATTTGAGTGCTTTGACCAGTGCATAGGCATGCTTCTCTATTATATCATACTTCATATCAGCATCTCGGAGGGATCTACTGAAAGAGGCTATTGGATGCTCATGCCCTTCTTCATTTTTCTGCAGCGGTGCATCAACAATGGTTTCCTCTGAAGCAAAGGAGAAGATGAAGAAATATTTGGTGTAGTTGGGGCTGGCTAATATAGGGGATTCAACTAAATCCTGCTTGATCCTTTGGAATTCTGATTTTTCCTCTAGTGACCATTTTATCACATCATATTTCTTCAACATGTTAGTAATAGGCTTCAAAATTTCAGCAAAATTTGGCACAAAACGTCTAAGGAAGTTTATCTTACCAATAAAATATTGGACAACCTTTTTATTTCTAGGGATCTTAATCTCTTGAATGGCACAAACCCTATTTGGATCAATTTTTATACCTCTTGCTAATATGATGTGGCCTAGGATCTTTCCTTCTAGCATGGAAAAGTGAGACTTCCTAGGATTTAGGGATATTCCATACCTCCTGCATTTCTTAGAAACCTACTCCAAATGATGCAAATGTTTCTCATCCGACTTGGAGAAAATGGTTATGTCATCCAAGTAAATGACCATAATCTGTCTTTTCCCCCAAAAAAAACTATGTCCATGGCCCTTTTAAAAGTGGCCCCTGCATTCATCAACACAAAGGGCATCTTGTCATACATGAATGTTCCCCATGGGGTGGTGAATGTTGTTTTTTTCTTTATCCTCTTCACAAACTACTATCTGGTTATAACCAAAGTATCCATCTAATAAGGAAATTATTTTTTCACCTACTACCCTCTGTTAAATATGGTCCATCTTTGGGAGGGGGTAATTTTCCTTCAGAGAACACTTGTTGATACTTCTAAAATCAACGCACAAGCATATCTCCCCATTTTTCTTCCTTATAGGTACTAGGTTGGCCACCAAGTTTGAGTACCTGAATGGTACAATAATCTTGGCATCCAACATTATTTTCATCTCTTTCTCAATTATGGACATTAACATGGGATTAAATTTCTGAATCGTCTCTCCGAATGGCTTGGAGCCAACCTTTAGAGGGATCTTGTGTTGGATGATGTCAGTGTCAAATGTATTCAGATATTTATAGGACCATGCAAAAATATCAACAAACTTCTTTATGAGATTGATATACCTGCCCTTTTGTTCTGCAACTATTGCTTTGGACAACTTGATGATCTTGGGATTCTCAGTGGTCCCAATATTGCAATCTATTATCTCTTCTTCTTGATTCTTCATGGAAACTCCTTTGTAAACATCATTACTGTCAAACAACCTTTCCAATGGCACTAGTCCTCTTGGAATGTGATTGGTTTTTAGCTCCACAATATCATGACCAACTATTGTCTTTAGCAGATGAGATGCTTGTTGATCTTGTAATTCCTCATTTTCACCTTGTTGACTTTCTTGATCAATTGAGATATTGGAGAATTCATCATTGGTGTGTAGAAATCTTTGCAGCTCTAGATCATCACTAAAGACTTTCTAGTGATTTATGTTGTCTGGTATGGTGGTTCTATGTCTGATTTCTACCTGATATTTAATATTTGTGCCAATGGGAGGCCTGAAAGTGATGGAAGCTAAGGCCAGAGAATCTGCCTTCTGATTCTGTTCTCTAGAAATGAAAGAAAAATTAAATGCTAGAAATAAATTATCAATCAAATCCCATAACTCGTTCTTATATTTCTTGAGCCTCAATTGCTTAGCTTGATATATGTTCCTCGCTTGATTGATGATCAACTCAGAATCACGAAAAACTGCTAGACAGTCAATGGCCATGTCTTTGGCAGCCCTCAATCCCAGTACCAGAGCTTCATATTCATCTATAATATTAGTAGTTTCAAATTCCAGCTTATAAGAGAGTGTGATTACCTCTTATGTAGAGGAAATGAGGAGTATACCTACACCATATCCTTCCTTTGATGAAGAGTCATCGAAATACATCTTCCATACTTTGTTTTGCTGACCTATCAGTGGCTGATATTTGCATTTGCTAACTGATATTTCAGGTTCATCATCATTTAAATGAAATACATATGAGCCAATCTCATCCTCAACAACATAAATTGGGTGACTGCTTGGGTTTTGATGGTCACTAACAATGTAGGCTAATATTACCTCTATGTATAGCCTTCTATGTTATCCTCCAAACACTTGGATGGTGGCATAAGTGAGGTCCATTTGCAATGATCCCCCAATCTTCTTATACCAGGTTTTGGATAAGAGCATACCAAACTTTGGGGGAATTTCAGACACCACAATGTCCATCACTACACTCTTCATGGGTAATTGTGCCAAAGAAACCACCATATCCATTATCAGTCCGAGACATTTTACTTTCTTAGAATCAAAGGAGTATAGGTCCTGGTAAGGTTTGGTGATCTCCAGGCCTAGCTCTTCCATAACAACTTTGGGCATGACATTGTGAGAGGATCCTGAGTCCATAAGATATTTGTGAAGGATCTTATCATGAACATTCAAAGATATATAGAATGGATGAGAAGCATCAAATCCATCCTCAATGTGTGGACCCACAGTAATGGTTGGGTTTTCATCCTGCAAACTTATTGCATCAGAGGATACACTAGGAGAAGTTGGTTGTAGAACTTTCATGATAGACTTTTTGAAAGGTTCATTATTCATCAATCATGTCAAAGGAATAGGGATCTTGATCTTGATAAAGTCATGTGCTAGGCTAAAAGAGGTTGGTGGCCTATCAACTTCCTTTATTTTAGGGGCTTCATCTTTAGATGAGGGAGGTGGTTGAGTTTTAGATGACATACCTTTACTTGGGTTTGTAGTAGGAGGGACTTCAACTTGTTTGTTTTTATCAAAGGTAGTGGCTTTTGGAGCCCCTGCTCTCATCCTAAAATCATATTTCTTTTGGGGTTGGCCTTGAATAACTCCATCTTCCCCCATATGATTGTCAAACCAATTTGATAGTTGTACTACCTCATCTTCTTGTTGTGTTAAATGGATGGTATGGTAATCTATTTCATTGAAAATCATAGAATTATCATTCACAACATCATTGTTTGCATCCATCTCCTCAATCTGATTGTTTTGAAAAGGAGGCACTACCCTTTGATCATCAACATTTCTCCTTTCTCTCTGCATTATTTGAGGGGCATCATTAGGCATTCTAAACTGATTTTGATTTCTATTACCAGCCCCTTGAAAAGATTTTTTTGGATGTTTAGATTCCCACTTCATCTTAGCTATTTCAGAATTCAGATCCTTCAAATTTTTGGTCATTTCATCAAGTTTTGGATCAGATGTGGCTGAGTTAGAGGAGGCATGTGAATCCTCTCATTTTTTTTCTTATCTTTATCAGATATGGTCTTTAATTTGTCTGATGCAAAATATTAGAATCAACCTCAATGAATTCTTTCTGCATGGACAGTAGTGTGGTTGATCTTCTCTCTCTCAGTAGGAGGTAGGACTCTTCATAAAATGCATTGGGATAAGTGATCTTGGAAAAGGCTTCAGTTGGTTTGATCTCATCTAGGATTCTACCATACATCTTATTGAATATTTTGGTGAAATATAAAATAGATTCACCATTATTTCTCTTTAGGGCACCAAACTCGGTGATGTAGTAGAGGTAATATCTCTTATCTTCCCATTTATTTATGAAAGTTTCATCGAGCACCTCAATATCTGCAATGGGGGATGGAGGAAGACCCCTGAACCACTTTCAGACTTCCCCATATAGACTCTGTACAAAAAACCTCATCCACATATCTGCATAATCAATGTTAAAGTTGTCTGCAAAACTATAGAAGGATACCAGATGTTCCTCAGCAGTTACATCACCTTCCCCATTATATCTTGGTAAATATTTCATCTAATTTGTGGTTGGGAGGGCATGTAATCCTACATGAATAACTACAGGTGCATATCTGGCAGCAATTATGTCATCCATCCTGCTAGCAGCCATGGATTGAATAATTGGAATCTAAATATTTATGGGAGATACACGGGTGGATGAAGGACTAGATGTTGAAGTGGAATTGGAAATTGGAGATTTCTGAGCTTCTTTGGAATTATGATTCTTGGGGATAGAAAATTCAAGTTTCTTGTGATGATGATTATACATATTCTCTTGGTGTGTAGTTTTACCCTTGAGGGGGGAAGTATATCTCTGAGCTATAATGGATTTTCATAGTTGTCTTTCTGGATCAGAGACTATTGTATCCTTCTAGGGGTTATAATGAGCCTTCCTGGATTTGTTTTCTTTAGATTTGGATATGTTGAATCCTTTTTTGGGTGCCAATATTTCTTCTTTAGATTTCACTCAGTGGAGTCGCCAAGTGAAATATGGTAGTCTATCTGTGTTTGAACTTTTTTAACCATCAAAGGTCCAAGCAAATCAATGTCATTCTCCTAGAGAAAGATATTTCATTACTCTGTTCCCCAACAACGACGCCAGAAGATGTTGGTCCTAAGGTCTGCACCTGACTGCTAAATGGAAAAGCTAGGCCACCTATCAGTTTGGAATGATTATTCTTTAATATGTCAGTTTTTTTGGTAAGCTTAAGGATAGGTCTTCAAATATGGTACTCTGGCAGGGTAGGACACACATTGTAAAAGTAGGTTCTCCTTTGCTAATAGTATGGGTATTAAATGACAAATGAGGGTATGAAAAGACAGACACAAGCATCAACAACAAGCAATTCAATGAACCACTTGTTGCGCGGAAACTAAGACTTAAGATAATATCTCAAGACCTAGACAAATATCTAGATGCAAATCATTCAACAGGTTGCAAAATAGTGGATCTTTCACTGAACAATAGTTGTATAACAGGTTGTATAAACAACAAGAGATAAACTAAAACAATAGTTGAAATAATAAGGAAATATACATTGCACACATCACAAAATCAGCATTCAAGATAAGAAACAACACATAAAGATTTGACTAAGAAACACAACTCTCATCAACATATATTCACTAGGTATAAAACATTGCAGTTAACTAAGAAGGTCTAATCCTTCTTTTGCTTCTACTTTCCTTTCGAAAACTCCCAACCCCTAAAACATACGAAGACTGCATATTTAACAGAGTTGCAAAGGTTCTCATCCATCTGGGACTAGGACCTAACTATGGATAACTAATTGTAGAACAAACCATTAACATAACTAAAACATTGCATGGATTACAACAATGTGCGCTTCACACTGGACTTAATAAAAAATAGTGGTTCTTATCACACACAAAAGACCACTTATTAATTCAACCTAAATAATTTTGGAACTGAACAACTGAAACTGCTACTATCTCTGAGACTGAATTGATGCATGCACTAGATGAACTATAATTGGCAGAAAAATTAGGAGTAACAGAACATGGTTTCATGTCGACTAATGACATGTCTACGAGCTATTTTCGGCCTCTAGAGGATAACTGGTTGTCTATGCATATATTTTCATTATATGCTCAAGGAAGGGGTAGTCTTATGAAGTGTTCTGGAACTAATGATCCTCGACCTGGGATAATCTCCATGCTCTCTGTATGTAACAGAGATTTTGGTGGCTAAGTGCATTCCATTTTGACCCGTCAGCTTCCATCTGTGCCTGAACAACTTCACTGTTGTCGACCAATCGGTCATTGGGGAAGACGTGATTGGTTGCAAGCAAGAGGATGTGGAGGAAATTGACCAATAGGGGATGACATGAGAGGATTTGTATTATGTGGAGGTGAGTGGAGGTGATGTGGTGACCTGACGTCATATAAGCACGTGATTTCGAGAGTTGTCGAGGGTGGTTTGGGTCCACACCGCTTTGGGGCCAGAAATCCCTTCTAAGATGCCACGTAGCTCCCCCATGACACCATGGTTTAGATTTAATCACACTTGAGGAATTTAATGTATGAGCATGTTGCAGAGTCTAAATTAATCGTGGTCATCGATATGGTCACAATATGTGATCTTGGAGGAAGTTTGATCGTTGGTGTGTGGTGAGAGGAGGATTAGATGTGGAAAGGTTGATGGTATCGAGTGTTGGAAGACATGTGAAATGTAATGAAAGGAGAGAGAGATACACGAGAGGTGACAAGAGTGTGACTGGAGGACATGTTTCATGTAGTGACAGGAGCGGTAGTAGTGAGTGGAGGATAGATGGTATGTGGTGAGAGGGGTGATATTAGAAGGAAATCCGACAGGAATTCAAAGCGGGGGGTAGGCGGTAAGTAGTTTGGAGAGGGGGGGTCTGAAATCCCAAGGAGACACCACATTAGGTAGGGCCCATGATCGGGAAACCACTTTTTCATAACCCCCCCCCGACCGTTAAAGGTATAAAGGTCAACAGGGTCCGAAATCATGAGGAGATGCCATGGTAAGTAGGGCCCATGGCGGGGAAACCACTTTTCCGAACCCCCCCTTACCATTAAAGGTAGAAAGGTTGGGGGGGTTTGAAATCTTGTGAGGACCATTGATCTGGAGGATGGGGGTGTCGTCGATAGGGATTAGCACGGGAGTTAGGAACTCCACGATAAAAATTATTTTATCTGCATTATGGAACCCCGAATGCTACGAGAACCGTCGATCTTTCATTAACACCGGATATTCACTGTCGATCATGTGAACTTGATGTTTGCATGTATTTTGAATCTGACATGATCTGCTCTGATTGGCTACTAGATTTTGTAGAATCTTACTAAGCTTTCAATGGATTTGTGGAACATGGATATCTCCTGCACACACACAAAAGACTCAATGGACATGCTCTATGCTTCATTAGTAGATAATATGATGACGAGTATTCCAAACTCAAACCAGAACATGTGACCTCTTTCAAGAAAACAAAATGATTGTGCAAATATGCAAAGACAAACAGGGGTCATGAAAAATAAAATATGGGGAATGGGCTAAGAAAGCAACAATAAATCTCAACATTGATGGATGGATACTGTGAGAGATAAAAGAGGGAAGGGGTGCATACCTAGGTAACAATACATGATATCCTCCACCTTCCCTAAAATATAGGAAACCAAATATGAGGTGGATTCTCACACTTAATTAAGTTCTTTTTCATGAATATTAATAATAATTCATGTGTACTTGGTATGTTGTCCTTCAAGTAAAATCCCTCCACATTGAGTAGGGATTGTGACATAGGTTATTCCATGGTGTCGAGGTGTATGAGACACTTATATGAAACTTACAACACATAGGGTGAGGTACCTAGGTGTGCGTATTTCATGTGTAATAGAATGCCCCCTAAAGTGTGAGGTCAGAAGAGAGAATTATGGACAAAAAACTTTACAAATATTTACAAATCCCCCTGTTCACAGGGGGATTTTCCCATAATAGAAATTAGCGACTCTAGACCCCTATACCAAGACAAAAAAAGTGCAAATGGACACTAACATTCCTTTGAATCTAACTAAATAATCATAAAGAGAAGAAGATGGAAGAAAGTGTAATGCACCTTATTCTGATGTTTGTCCTCACTACTCCAACTTCAGCTTGATCTTCAAGCTCCTTAGCACTATTTGACACCTGCAATGCAATGAACAGCAAGACAAATAAATCCTACTCTACTCTATAATATTAGTCCAATCAAATCCATCTATAATAAAAACATATGTAAAGAGACATAGGTTAGAATGAAATAGGCCAAGCAATATATTAATGAGAACTCTTAAAGAAATATTTACAGAATGTAGATGTTTTTGCAATAGCTTCCCCAAGTCCTCCTCGTCCATCCCTTGCACAAAGCTCCCAAAATCATAGGTTTGATATCCTAAATATTTCTCCCAATACCATAGATTTGATACGTCAAATCTCCACCCCCTTCTCCATGGAAAGTCCTCATTATATAGGATTAGGAGGCTTAACCACCATGGAGAGGATCACTCATCAGATCCACTAAAAAGCGATCTAAAATATTTTTAGGGAGAAAATATCTCTTAAGGATTTTAGAGAGGAAATATCTCTCGAGGATTTTAAGGAGGAAATATTCTAACCATCCATTAGATCCTCCACTTTCCCTAAAAAATAGGAAACTAAATTTGAGGCGGATTCTCACACTTAATTAAAAATTTTTTCATGAATATTAATAATAATTCATGTGCACTTGGTGTCAGTCTCCAGTTTTGACTATATTTTTTGCCTATATCATGTCAAAAAGACCTCCATTTTCATATCTAGTATCATTTCCTTCTGGCTTTACCATGACACATTTGACATCCTTTTACAACTAAATGGGGCTATTCAAGGTATTCTTATGATTCAAGTTATTTTTAATGTATTTTGATATTTTAAACTAATGTTGATACTAATGTGGCAGGAGTTAGGTATTGTTCCTTTGAAACAGAACTTACCAGTACCAGGTACCAACTCGCACTTAGTGGAGATACAAAAGAAGTTGCCGAAGACTTGCACGACATGGCCAGAGTGGATTGACAGTTCGATTCATATGATAGATTTGTTAAATTATGTACCAAGGCAAGTGTTTCTCTTCCCTAGGCCCTAAGGGGGAGAAATTGCCAAATATGGGTCTTAGTCAAATTAATTTGTGAGATGCAAATTAAAAGATAAATTTATGATTAAAGTGAGGGTGAGTGAAGAGACACCAAATCTCAGCCACCCATCTAATCTAATCTCAGCTGTTAGATTAGAAAACTCCTCACCTTCCCTCATGAATTTGATTAAGGCAAATGGGCACACCCATTCTTGGGAAAAAAAAAGGAGTTGAAGAAATCTTGGTGAGAGGCCAAGAGGCTTTTTGGTGAGATGCCAAGAAGAAGTGGAAGCAACAGCAGTCTTGTTGAGAGAACAAGAGAGGAGCTGAAGAATTCTTGTTGAGAAAACAAGAGAGAGCAAGAGAGAGGTCGAGCTGAAGAAAAGAGACAGCAACAGAAATTTCTGGGAGCACTGGCATGCATTCCAAGATTGTCGAATAACATTGAGTGGCACAGAAATTGAATCTTAGCAGAGTTTTGGCACAAATTTCGTGACAGTTCGTACAACATTAATTGTCGTACTGTTGTACGAATTTCTGGTTCAGAAATTGAGGAGCAAAGCTACAGGAATGTCCAGATAAGTTTGTGTAAATATCTGAAGATGCAAATGCTGTAAAAGAATTTCTCAGAAGCTCATAAATAATACAAAACCCTCTCTAACTGGTTTTCCCCTTGTGGGTTTTTCCAGGGTCGAAGTTAGACCGAAAATATTTGTGTCTAATATTTTCTGAGTTTTGCATATTGCTGATATTTAATTTCTGCATTTAAAACGATGTTCATAATCCTCATGTTTCAGTTCTGAAATTTATTTTCTGTTAAGTTTTTTAGATGCTGAAACACCGCTGTAGATTATGCTGAAACACCAAGTTGTGGCATAAGCTGAAACACAGTGCTGAGTATATGCTGAAACACTGCTATAGCAGATGCTGAAACACTACTGTAGTAGATGTTGAAACACTGTTGTAGTAGATGCTAAAACACGGTTGTAGCAGATGCTGAAACACGGCTGTAGCATATGCTGAAACAGTGCTGAAACTGAGTTTGGCATTTAAATTTGACTGAAAAATCAGCGAGACTGAAACTGGGTGGGATTTTGAATTAAAAATTAACAAGATTGAGTCATAACTCAATATGTTGACTCAGGGAGAGATTGTAGAACCGATTTATTAGAGTGCTTTATGATCCACACTTCTTGACACTGCGTGTCATGAAGCTCGTTTTAACTGACTATGAGTCATTTTCGAATCTGAGATCCGTTTATATTAATGCACCTTTGTTTAAAACTATTTTGCAGAGGATCTATATAAACAGAGGATCACTCTCAAGAAACGTTGGTTACAATATGCTATGTGATACAATTTTTGATAATACAAATCTGCTATGCGTTATGTTATTTGCAGTTAAATGATTTGACTCATTTTATGAATTATGGAGCATAAAGTATGAACAGTTTTTGCATGAAATGATTTGAGTAGATCTCATTTCCTTTTCAGCGATTACACCTCTTGGTTGGGCCCGCCAACATGTTCAAGTCGCTGTCTCTTTTTCATATTAGAGTTAGTTTATTTTAGTATTTTAGAATCTGCATGTAAGTTAGTTTATCTGAGTTTTGGAATTACTTTGTTAGATTCTTTCTTAACCATTCTTAGGATTGTTGATAACATATCATATATTGATGAATGTTGAATGCGTTATTTATTCCTGTAGAACTTAAAGAATGAACTAGATTTGCTCTGTTTCCAGTTTTCAATCTGAACATGATTTAAAGGGAATGCGAGTTTAGATTTACTCTATATTGATTAGGATAGTTAGCTTACTCTGTTCTGTTAGGGTAGTTAGGTTACAATCGGATTAAAGGAAGCTTCCAGTACCAGTAGGGTAAATAGGACATTTATTTATTCTACCTGTGGATAGATTCAGAACTATTTTTGATGTTTAGATTAAAAGGTTTTCGAAAATGATCTTTCTTTTATGGCTTAGATAGAAATGATGATGATTAGATGTTTAAAGTGAATGGTATATAGTCTTGGGAGATCACATTGGATCAGAAATAGAAGTACATGTAATTAAGCACATAATTGTTTTCCTTTGATGAATTAGACAAGAGATGATTAGTTTCAAGATAATCATTAGGGTTCATTTTTTAAGAGTGAGTTTGTGTTTTCTTCTCAGAATAACCTTTATATAGGAATTAGAATCTTACCAGAACATATAGTGTAGCAGCTCTAAGTTCACTTACCCTGGTTTGACAATTCATTGTTTTCAGGTAATAAAAAATATTTAATATAGTAGCCTGACATTTTTGGCGTCGTTGCCGGGGAGTTGTTTTGAAGGTAAGTTAGATAATTGTTTTGGTTATTTTCTTATAATTCACTTGGTTTGGTGTGGTATGTTAGGAGGTTGATGAAACTGGAGCTTTGAAACGAAGGGTGAGAATCGACATATCAATTATCGCAGGTTCCTCTGAAACTCAATCTTAGTCTTTCTTTCATTTAGTATGTCTTCATGAGAAATAGAGATCATAGAGGTAGATTTAAGGGAAATACAAAACAACAAAAAGAAGAAACCTCCACCCAAAAAGAAATAGAAACTGAGACTGGAACTCTGGCTGAGGAAACCATAGAGCAAAACATAGAACCAGGAAACATCACATACCAACAAATTCAAATTCCTGGTGACCCAAACTTGGTTGACACATTCAATCCATAAGAAGTGCAAGCTCTTCTCAACAACCCTGATACTATAATTTCACAAATAACAACTGCAACTATTGAATCTAAGGTAATAGGATCCTCAAAAGAACCAATAGGAGATAGAAATTCTATCAAAAAGAATCCAGAAAGGTGGGATTTCACACCCTCACCAAAGAAATATCAGATTGGATATACATTTTTTGGTAATCCTTTAAACATGGCAGAAAGAGGGAGAGAATTGGATAGAAGAGAACGAGGAGAAATTCATGTTGAAAATGAATAAGAAGAACAAGTAGAGACTGAGCTAAGACCAAAAACCACCTTTGGGTTTCCTATTTTGGATTTGGTCCAGAATGTCAATATGAAAAATATCCCACCTTCGGCACTACCAACCTTTTATGGGAAAAGTAGTGAAGACCCAGATGTCTTTCTTTTTGAGTTTGACATCCTGTGCAGGAGTTATAACTATCTCCATGATGCACATAAACTGAAGTTGTTTCCTACTACCCTAAAAGATTCTGCATTACGTTGGTTCATGAGTTTAGGAGAGTACAACATTAGATCTTGGGAAGATATGAAGGAAAATTTTTTAAAGAAGTACTAGGACTATTGTAGACCCAATTATTCTCGAAATGATATTTTTAAAATGCAACAAAAAGATGAAGAGAGCCTTGAGGATTTCTTAGAAATATTTACATATACCCTTCAAAAATCTAAATACAATGACCTCCAAGATGAAGCAATCAAGACTCTTTTCTTAAAAGGGGTTTCAGATGAATATATTGACACTCTCAATTTAATGGCTTCAGGAGACATTTATCAAAAAGAATTTGAAGCAATCAATGAACTATGTAGAACTTACTCAAGAAGTAGGGGGAAAACTGCAAAAAGTGTGAGAGAACCTGTCAACAAAAACACCAAAGTACCCACATCTGGTGGAGTTACTAGAATTGAATTGGGAAACCTTTTGGAAAATTTTAAAGCAGACATTTTAGGAACAATTGGCTCTCAATTAGACACTTTGAAGATTAAGAGAAAGCAGGAAGAGGAAAACCCTGTATTAAGCATATTTTGCCCAAAATGCAGAAAAAGGCATCCTTTACGAGAATGTCCTTTGGAAAATGTTTATGTATGTGCAATATGTATTGAAAATCATAAAACAGAAGATTGCCCATCCTTACCAGGATTGCAAGCCATATTCAAGGGAGGGGAAGATCCAGGGACTCCATCTGCACCTAAGAGGCCTTGGCAACCTAGGAACTCAAATACGTATCAAGAACCATCCCCACAACCTTCCAGCTACTATCCACCCTTCTCTCAACAACAAAAACATCCATGTAACTAGCCAAATTGGCCTCTGCGAAATGTCCCTGCTCAACCTTGGTACCAGGGATGGAGAGATCCGAATTTTGGAAATAATCAACAGTAGCATGCGGTACCAATTCCCCAGAATCCATGTACTCAGTATCCTCCAAACATACATCAGTTATTGCCTAGTTTTACTCCACCTCCTTTACCACCCATTCAACAAACTCCTCAGCAGCCTCAGAATCCACCTCGTCCCACCATTTTTCCCACTCAACCCATTCCAAATCCTAGCCACAGACCACCTCTGCCACTCCATAATGTTGATTTTCAAAATTACCCAGCTTACACCATAAACCCCATTTCCATACATGAAATACAACTGAGATCTAGAAAAACTTTAAATAAAACTCAGCCTGTAACAAGAACAACACCAAAGGTAATTATCCAAGAACATGAGGAAGAACCTATAGATGATTTATCAAATGGGGCATATTTAAAAGATGTTATCATTCCAAAGCATAAAGTATCTGAATCACAGTGTAACATACAAACTCAGGTTCCCAAACACCTCCTTTTCACTTTCGAAGAAGCCTTAAGTAATCTTGAGAAAGTCTTGATTCGTTGTCAGGAATCAAATTTATCCCTTAGTCACGAAAAATGTAAAATGCTATTAACTGAGGGAATAGTGTTGGGTCATCATTTGTTTGCAGAAGGAATTAAAGTTGATCCAGCCAAAATTGAAGTGATAGTTAAAATTTCCTCTCCAAACACCCAAAAAGATGTGAGATTTTTTTTGGGACATGCTGGATATTATCATCGATTTATTGAAAACTTTACAAAGATAGCGAGCCCCATGTTTAAACTGTTAGCAAAAGATGTAGAATTTTGTTGGGATAACAATTGTCAGAATTCTTTTGAGAATTTGAAAGAAAAATTGTCCATGGCACCTATTCTAAGAAGACCAAATTGGTCTCTTCCTTTCCATATTTCAACCGATGCCTCAGACACTGCTTTAGGAGGAGTGCTCGGACAAAAAGAAAACCAACAAAATTATGCAATTTACTTCACTAGCAAAAACCTTACTCCTCCTGAATTGAACTACACTGTAATAGAGAAAGAATTTTTAGCAGTATTTCATGCCATTAACAAATTTCGTCATTACATCACTGGATATAAGGTTTTTGTACATACAGACCATTTTTCTATCAGATTTTTGATGAACAAACCAATTACTACTAGAAGAATCACATGATGGCTTTTGTTGCTTCAAGAATTTAACATCACTATAGTTGATCGGCCAGGGAAAGAGAATGTAGTTGTGGATTTTCTTTATCGTATTCCTCAAGATAGTACTGACATCCCAGTGAATGATAATTTCCCTGATGAACATCTGTTTGCAGTAGCTGTTAATACCCCTTGGTTTGCAGATACAGCAAATTACTTAGCTACAGGAAGATTACCAGCTCATTTGTCACCACCACAAAAGAAAAGAATTATTCAACAAAGTGCTTACTACTCTTGGGTAGGAAGTGATTTTTTCTATATAAGTCCTGATATGATCATTAGGAGATGTGTCCGGGAAGACGATATTCTTGATATCCTTCAGGCCTGTCATGATGGGCCATGTGGAGGACATTTCTCTGATAAGAGAATGACATATAAAGTCTTACAATCAAGATACTATTGGACGACACTGTTTAAGGATGCAACAAAATATGTGAGAAGCTGTGATAGTTATCAAAGGATGGGAAGACCTACTGTAGCAGATGAGATGCCCTTACAACCACAGGTTGTGATTGAACCATTTGATAAATGGGAACTTGATTTTGTAGGACTGATTTCCCCAATGTCGAGGAAGAAGAAGTACATCTTGGTTTGCACAGATTTTGTGACCAAGTGGGTAGAGGCAAAATCCTTATATCAAGCAACTGAGAAATCGGTGGTTGAATTTATTTATGAAGATATCTTTACCTGCTTCGGTGTTCCACAAGAGATTGTTACTGACCGAGGTTCCCAATTTACTTCCAAGTTTATGAAAGAACTCACAGATAAATATGGGATAAAACACTGTAAGTATTCCCCATACCATCCACAAGACAATGGGAAAGTGGAATCCACGAATAAAGTTCTAGAATCTATTCTGACTAAGACAATACATTTACATCACAAAGATTGGGCGGATAGAGTTCCAGAGGCTTTATGGGCATACCGGACTACATGGAGAAATACCACTAGGCATACCCCTTATGAATTGGTATTTGGAAAGAAAATTCTCCTTCCCATAGAATTTTAGATTCATACCTTCCACCTAGAAGCAGAGTTGGGGTTGAATTTGGATGAGGCACATAAATAGAGAGTCATGCAACTAAATGAATTGGGAGAAATTAGGCAAGACGCTCTTGAAAGAACTATCCTTGTACAAAATCAACGTAGAAAATGGCATGATAAATACATTAAGAAAAAGCATTTTCAACCAGGGGATTGGGCATTGCTTTTCGATTCCAAATACAAAACTTTCGAAGGGAAACTTACAACAAGGTGGTTGGGACCTTATGAAGTAGAAAATGTTTTTGATAATGGTTCTGTCAAGATCAAGACCATAGATGACTCTCAGAATTCCTTTGTAGTAAATGGACATCGATTAAAAGTGTATAACAAACCATTGTCAAAAGATGATTTTCTACAGGAAATTTCCAAACAAACAGAAATAAAGATAGTGGGAGAAGAGTCTTCTCCTCCTGTTAATCCTTGATCATTTATGTTGTTTTAAGATTTTGTAAATAATAAAATTTTACCAGAAAATAAAAAATCAAATACTAAAATATATATAAAAAAAAACATTTTTTTTTTTGGATATGTTGATATATTGTCTTCAGTTTTACAGGTTTTTCAAATCAAGTACAAAACTGAACTTCATCACTCTCTCGCAATAGGTAAGAAGGTAAGACCATTTTATTTCATGAAATTTTCTTATCAATATACACTGACTTGTTTTGAAATGAATAAATTTGAGCTTGTTTGCTCCCTTTGACTACTCATTAAAGTATGAAAGGGGCATTTATCAGGGAAAGGATTATTCTTTACCAGGCCTGATGAATTATGATGGGAAAGAAACCCCCCTAGAGTTTTCTTATAGCATTTTCTCGGACTCTCAAAAAATGAGAAAGCAATGAGCATATACTAACTTGGGCTCATAAAATCCACAAGTAAGTGATTACTGCTCCAAAAATTATGTCTGCAAGATTTTTATCTGCACTCACATTTGATGATGTGGAATACATTAAGGTCCACCTTCCAAGAAATCTCACTCCATCGACACCAACACCTTATCTGTAGTAGATATTAGAGACTATCTAGTACCCTAGACTCTGCATGCCTCAATGGCATATTTCCTTGCTAACAACCATGGGAATACATCAATGTCTCTTGGTTGATAGATCCTACAGGTGACTCGACACCAAGACCTTTATTCATACTTGTTAGGATGTACTATAGGAACCTTGAGGCCCATTGACATCACTGGTGGGTCATCTCGCATTGGTTAACGACATTCATTAATGGTCAGTAATCCAATGATTTCTTTTTGTGTTCGACTCCAGAACATTTACTCACACAAATAAGAATTGTACCATGGGTTAAATCTTTGAAGTTGTTGAAGACATGGTTTTAATTGATCCCTTTCAGGAAAGAACAAAAGTCAGGTTCAGGGATAATCATCAGATAATTTTCTTTCATAAACAGAAAGACTTTTTCTCAGAAAGATATTATTGGTTCAAATTTCTCTGCAGATTTCGGGTTATTTCATCAGTACCAGTCAGTGCCAGCACATAATCCATCAGCTACATTGGTCATCATAAATACAAATTCAAATTACAATTTTTGTGCTTTCCAGATACAGACTTGACTTCAAAGATCTCTACAGTAAGAAATGCATAACAATGGGATAGGTAATCTAATTCAGGTACGCTTAGTTTCATGTTGGTTTAATGTATTAAATTACATATTAATAATTTGAACTGGGAATGCCTCGTTACTCCATAATGTTTCATATACCCATACTCTATACCTAATAAACCAATCCACCTCGACATTTCATATCATGGAAATGCACTACATTATCTTGGCTGAGTTCGACACGATTCATATATGATAATATTCTGCAATCGTGTACGACCTGAATTGTGTACGACCATCATCATTTCTTTACATGCTATCGATCCTCATGACAATTCAAACGTTCTTCTATGATTCCTCTCCCGATTACTTCACACATCATACTCTATTCCTCTATTTCCCTCATTTAATTTTGTTTCTCACCTGTGGACCTTTCCTATGATACCGAGTGAAATTATGGTGGCAAATCGTCATGAACCAGATACCTTTGCAGACTTGGAGGCCCTTCCTGAGTATGAAGCCACCAGACACATTTTTCAGAAAGATGGATGGGAGCCATTTTTCAAGAAATTCGATGGGTATGATGATTCAATTACACTTCAGTTCGCTCTGTGTTTTTAGGGTGGACTAGCTAAGGTGGGCGAGCTAGAGTTTGAAGTCACAAAAAAATTCATCTCTGAAGAAATTCAATTACCCAACACTGGCCATAAATGGATGAAGGGCCAGCCCGTCGACAAGAAGCTCTGCACGTAGCTTCTGCAACCACAGTATCGGAAATTACAATGGTCAGAGGGCACATCAAGGTCATGGTTAGAACCAAAATGGGCTCAGTTGTTAGCTATCCTCCAACGCTACCTCACTTGCAAAGGACGGTATACGATCGTGTTTCCATGTCATGCCCAACTCTTGCTACATTTCAAAGGTAACCATTTGATGATCATACCCTACTTTCATTTTGGTCTTGTCAATATATTGATTAAGTCTATGTTATCCCACAAACAAGAAACTTGGGATATGTTCGCTGTAAGAACCCTAGCCTCTGACAAATCTAGAGATAAAAATGTTAAGTCTACTCCTCCACAGAAGAAGTCGAACTCTAAGAAAAAGGGTGTTAAAACCCTGACCGAAATCTGTGATGACCCTAAGAATACACCAGACTGCATAATTGAAGCCAGTTCTGATAATCCTGGTACACAACATTCATTTGATGTCCATGGTTCCAATGGTGTGGAAACTAACCATGACAGAGTGGAAAACATTGTTCCTACAGAAGCGAATGTTGAAATTCCGATTTCTCCTCCAACTGCTACGAATATTATTGATGTGGAACAATTGGAAGAATTGACTGAAAAACCTAGGAGAAATCCCAAACGAAAATGCACACGCACACTGTAAGGTATGGATAACTCTGTGCCCAGTTACCCACCACAGGAAAGATTAAAAAGTGTGGATGATCATGACGAGGCTCCGGAGTCCTCTGAAATGACTTGGACTCTTTCCCAACTTATTCGAAAAGTCCGTAAAGTCAATCGGCAAGCTAATGCGCCCAAATAAATTGAGCAGGACAAGCGAATTCAAATGCCAACAGATACCCCTGATCAGATGTATAGAGATTTTACTCCTGAACTCAGCCTAGTTGACAACCCTGATCAAGTGTATGACGAGTTTACTCCTGAACTCAACCCAGTCGACAATCTTGTTCAAGTATATGATGAATTTACTCCTGAACCTAGTCTAGTCGACACCCATGATCAAAGTCCAGATGAGTTCACTCATG
Source organism: Picea engelmannii (assembly GCA_009831015.1). Taxonomy (NCBI): domain Eukaryota; kingdom Viridiplantae; phylum Streptophyta; class Pinopsida; order Pinales; family Pinaceae; genus Picea; species Picea engelmannii. The sequence goes on from ML787169.1 coordinate 658,135, forward strand.
CGTCCAGTCCTCAAACACAACAAGGACATGGTAAAACATTTGAATCTTACTGTGAAATTTATTCCAGTAAATCCTTGAGACCAATGGTAGCCAGATTAGAAAGCAGGAATCACAGGTTGAAAGAGAAGTTACATGAATACACCATATTGGATCGACACATCAAAATAGAAAATGAACTTATGAAACTCGGGCAAACTCATTTCTTGTCCAAGATTGAACGATTAAAATGAAAGAATACAACTCTTTTCCAGAGGAACAGGAGACTACAAAAGATTGCCAGGAAGCACATCATCATTAATCGAGTCCTTAAGAAGGAAATCAGAAGCATGAAGAAACATGAGAATTTGCAAATGTTGGTTGTAGCTGCTGCAACACTCTGATGAATCTCCCTTTTTTACTTTTTGTTGTCTGAGAACAGGCAAAGACTTCAGTTTGGGGAAATGTCAGTCTCCAGTTTTGACTATATTTTTTGCCTATATCATGTCAAAAAGACCTCCATTTTCATATCTAGTATCATTTTCTTCTGGCCTTACCATGACACATTTGACATCCTTTTACAACTAAATGGGGCTATTCAAGGTATTCTTATGATTCAAGTTATTTTTAATGTATTTTGATATTTTAAACTAATGTTGATACTAATGTGGCATGAGTTAGGTACTATTCCTTTGAAACAGAACTTACCAGTACCAGGTACCAGCTCGCACTTAGTGGAGATACCAAAGAAGTTGTCGAAGACTTGCACGACATGGCCAGAGTGGATTGACAGTTCGATTCATATGATAGATTAAGTCATAACTCAATATGCTGACTCAGGGCGAGATTGTAGAACTGATTTATTAGAGTTCTTTATGATCCACACTTCTTGACACTACGTGTCATGAAGTTGTGAAGTTCGTTTTAACTAACTATGAGTCATTTTTGGATCTGAGATATGTTTAGATTAATGCACCTTTGTTTAAAACTATTTTGGAGAGGATCTATATAAACAGAGGATCGCTCTCAAGAAACATTGGTTACAATATGCTATGTGATACAATTTTTGATAATACAAATCTGCTATGCGTTATGTTATTTGTTGTTAAATGATTTGAGTCCTTTTATGAATTATGGAGCGTAAAGTATGAACAGTTTTTGCATGGAATGATATGAGTAGCTCTGGTTTCCTTTTCGGTGATTTCACCTCTTGGTTGGGCCCACCAACAGGTTCAAGTCGTTGTCTCTTTTTCATATTAGAGTTAGTTTATTTTAGTATTTTAGAATCTGCATGTAAGTTAGTTTATCTGAGTTTGGGAATTACTTTGTTAGATTCTTGTTTAACCATTCTTTGGATTGTTGATAACATCTCATATATTGATGAATGTTGAATGCGTTATTTATTCCTGTAGAACTTAAAGAATGAACTAGATTTGCTCTATTTCCAGTTTTCAATCTGAACATGATTTAAAGGGAATGCGAGTTTAGATTTACTCTGTCTTGATTAGGATAGTTAGCTTACTCTGTTCTGTTAGGGTAGTTAGGTTACAATTGGATTAAAGGAAGCTTCTAGTACCAGTAGGGTAAATAGGACATTTATTTATTCTACCTGTGGATAGATTCAGAACTATTTTTGATGTTTAGATTAAAAGGTTTTCGAAAATGATCTTTCTTTTATGGCTTAGATAGAAATGATGATGATTAGATGTTTAAAGCTAATGGTAGATAGTCTTGGGAGATCACATTGGATCAGAAATAGAAGTACCTGTACTTAAGCACATAATTGTTTTCCTTTTATGAATTAAACAAGAGATGATTAGTTTCAAGATAATCATTAGGGTTCAGTTTTTAAGAGTGAGTTTGTGTTTTCTTCTCAAAATAACCTTTAGATAGGAATTAGAATCTTACTAGCACATACAGTGTAGCAGGTCTAAGTTCACTTACCCTGGTTTGACAATTCAGTGTTTTCAGGTAATTAAAAATCCTTAATATAGCAGCCTGACACTTGGTATTTTGTCCTTCATGTAATATATCCCTCCTCCACATTGACTAGGGATTGTGACATAGGTTATTCCATGGTGTCAAGGTGTATGAGACAATTATATGATAGTTATGACACTTAGGGTGAGGTACCTAGGTGTGTGAATTTCATGTGTAACATAATTCCCCATAAAGTGTGAGGTCAGAAGAGAGAATGACGGCTGAAACACTTTACAAATATTCACAAATCCCCCTGTCCACAAGAGGATTTTCCCATAACAGATATTGGCGACTCTAGACCCATATACCAAGACAAAAAAATGAAACTAACATTCCTTTGAATCTAACTAACTAATTAGAAAGAGAAGGAGAAGGAATAAAATTTGATGCACCTTATTCTGATGTTTGTCCTCGCTGCTCCAACTTGATCTTGATCTCCAAGCTCCTTAGCATTGTTTGACACCTGCAATGCAATGGACAACAATACAAATAACTCCTACTCTACTCTATAAGATTAGTCCAATCAAATCCATCTATAATACAAACATATGTAAAGAGACATAGGTTAGAAGGAAATAGGCCCAGCAATATATTAATGAGAACATTTAAAGAAATACTTACAGACTGTAGATGTAGTTGCAATAACTTCCCAAAGTCCTCCTCATCCAACCCTTGCACAAAGCTACCAAAATCATAGGTTTGATATCCTAAATCTTTCTCCCAATACTATAGTTTTGATACCTCAAATCTCCACCCCCTTCTCATGGAAATCCCTCATTATATAGGATTAGGAGGCTCAACCACCATGGAGAGGATCGCTCATTAGATCCACTAAAAAGGGATCTGAAAGATATTTAGAGAAAATATCTCTTACGGATTTTAGGGAGGAAATATCTCTCAAGGATTTTAAGGAGGAAATATTTCAACCATCCATGAGATCCTCCACCTTACCTAAGAAATAGGAAACCAAATGTGAGGTGGATTCTCACACTTAATTAATTTTTTTTCATGAATATTAATAATAATTCATGTGCACTTGGTATTTTTGCCTTCATGTAATATAGCCCTCCTCCACAATGACTAGGGATTGTGACATAGGTTATTCCATGGTATCGAGGTGTATGAGACACTTATATGACACTTATGACACTTAGGGTGAGGTACCTAGGTGTGTGAATTTCATGTGTAATAGAATTCCCCCTAAAGTGTGAGTTCAGAAGAGAAAATGATGGCCAAAACACTTTACAAATATTTATAAATCCCCCTGCCTGCAGGGGGATTTTCCCATAACAGAAATTGGTGACTCTAGACCCCTATACCAAGACAAAAAAGTGAAAATGGACACTAACATTCCTTTGAATCTAGCTAACTAATTAGAAAGAGAAGGAGACGGAAGAAAGTGTGATGCACCTTATTTTGATTTTTGTCCTCGCTGCTCCAACTTGATGTTTATCTCTGAGCTCCTTAGCATTGTTTGACACTTGCAATGCAATGGAAAGAAAGATAAAGAACTCCTACTCTAGTTTATAATATTAGTCTAATAAAATCCATCTATAAGACAAAGATATGTAAAGAGACATTGATTAGAAGGAAATAGGCCAATAAATATATTAAAGAGAACTCTTAAAGAAATACTTACAGACTGTAGATGCAATTGTAGTAGCTTCTCCAAGTCCTCTATTGGGTCAGGTTGTCATTGATGCCAAAGGTTTAATTAATTGATGTTAAAGGATTGATTTCAAAGGAATTGATTGATTCCAAAGGATGATTGAATGATGTCAAAGGTCAAAGGTTTGAGGTCAAATGATTGATGCCAAATGAACAATGTCTTATCATAGTATATTAATGAAGTGTGTATTGTCCTTGATGTAAATGGATTGATTTCAAGTGGAATAATAGTAATATGATGTCATTGATATGATGCATAGATGAATATGGATCAATGAGTTTTCATTGATACATGATGCATAGATGAAGATGGATTGATGTGGTTTTATTGGTATATGATGCATTGTTGAATTGACGTAAAGATGAACCATTGTTGTCTTATCATTTTTTATGAGGAGTACAAATGGATGAACTCCAAACTAGTCCCCTTATGGTGAAAGCCCTCATGTGAAGATGCTTTGTGGTTGATTTGTCCTTGAAGTATGGTTGGAGAACCCATGCTTGAATGTGGAATAATCAGATGAAGATCAATATTTGTAAGTGCAACTATCCTAGATGGATAGTGCTTGTCATACCATTTCCGGTGGTATGTGGAATGTCACATAACTCCTCATGGTTTGAGATTTATTTCCTTACGAAGATGAAGGACCCTCATATGTTGGCTTAAAGCCCCAAGAGGTCAAAGAAGTCAAAGTGCTTGAAAAGAAGAAACTGCTATTTAAATGGTAAATAAAAGTGACAAAGTCAAGGATGAATATTTAAATGGAGAACTTTCTAATTATGGAAAGTTGTTAACCCTAAAAATGAGGAAAATAGGTTAAGTGACCTAGAAATGGGTTAAAAGACCTAGAAATAGGTTAAGTGACCTAGAAATGGGTTAAGTGACCTAGAAGATGCTTCTAAGAAAGCTACTTGGAGAATATAAATAAGATGAAAGGGTCTCTTGTGAAAATCATCTCTTATGTATCTCTTGATCATGTATTGAAGATATATTATGAGAGAGAGTGTTTATGCAAGATATCATGGACGCATCAAAGTTTCGGCAAATCTAAGATCATGACGGAAAAAGTCTCAGAAGTTCAGAAACCCTAGTTTTTGAGGTATACATGGGCTGGAATGAGCCAGGGCGCATACATATGCGGGATGAATGAGGACATGGCGCATAAAGTGGATGAAATCATGAAGAATTGTGTGTGATTTGCTGCCAAGCTCTTGAAGACTGAAGCTGGTTCCAGATATGCATTCTATGGGCTCAGATCTACCATAGAAATTCTGGTATGGTTACATAGTTATCTTGATGGATACTCTTGCTTGTTGTGTAGTGAATGCTTAAGGCATTATTGTTATGGTTGTTGTGATGTGGTTTGTGTTGGTTGATGGAGTGAGCAACACTCTTATTTTTCAGTGTTGATATGATTTCTATAGTATGTTGATTTCTTATACATAATTGAGTAGCATTCATATTGTACTGTTGAGGAGCATGAGTAATTTTTTGGACAGCTTGGACATGTTGTGACTGGTTATGGATCAAATTGGATAGTGAGAGACATAAGAGAATGCGATTGAAGGTTGCATAGGATCTGAGTGTGTTATAAAAAGAAAACCCTAATTGCTCAGAAGTGATACGCAGGTTGTAGTACAGACTGTTCGTGTACATACGCGAGTTGCACTACTGGTAGGGCGCGTACATACACCTATTGCACTATCGAAAGGTCACGTACCTATTAACAAATTCATATTTGTTGAGGATTGTTGCCTCATCTCAGTTGGTGCTAAGGGTGTAAGTTGAGTCTTGCATTATAGAGTTGGTGCTCTTGTAGAGTTGTACTCTATTCATTTGTTGTTGATAAACCGAAGGATTGTAGTCCGTAATAAAAATAAAATGGTACATGCATCTTGTGTTCCTTATGGTGATGATTTGTTGATGATATATTGTTGATATATTTTCACATTTAACTGATTATAAATGACAACAATAAGTAATGAGTAAAGGGTGATTTCTAAATAAGGATTTCTGTGAAGGGGGAGTTTTGGGAAAAAAATCCCTACACTTTTCACCCCCCCCTCTCAGTGTAGTCGGTGTGTCCAACAATTGGTATTAGATCAGGCCTTCACTATAATCCTTAACAAGATTGGAGGAGATCTATGGACACACATATGGATGGTGAAGTTTTGATCCTTGATGAGTAAAACTATTCTACTTGGAGAATAGAAATGAGAGTGCATTTGAAGGAAATGGGAGAGGGTATTTGGAAGGCATCCATTGGTGGATTAGTTTAATTAAAGAACAAGTCAAAGTTTACATCTCAAAGGGAAGGAAAGAAGAATGATGCATTGGCTCTCAAGACCATTCTTAGTGGACTCTCAAGCCCTATCAAAGAGAGCATGGGACAATGCACTTCTTCCAAGGATCTATGGATAAATCTAGAGGAGACATACAAAAGAAAGAAGAAAGATATTGAAGACAACTCCATCAAGACAAATGAAGGTAAAGAATCTCCGAAAACTCTTGATTTCATTATTTCTAAAAGTGATGATGTTGGCAAAGAGGAAGATCTTGAAGACAATTCAAATGAAGGCAAAGAATCATGTGATGATGTTGGCAAAGAGGAAGATCTTGAAGACATCTCAAATGAAGGTAAAGAATCTCCACAAACCCTTGATTGCAATAATTCAAAATGTGATGATGTTGAATTTTTCTCTACAAGTGAAGAAGAAAATCTAGAAATAGTTTGTGTAGAGTTTGATGGTAGTTATCCTATGGAAAGAATAGAAGAAGAACTATCAAAACTTCAAAAGAAAGTTGAAGAGGGTCTATGCTATAGTGGGAAAACCCCCCTATGGACTACACTAAGGTTCAACACGTAGGCATATCTAACCATCTAAAAGTCTCCTACTTTTCTAACTACCTAGAACATACCCCAAATTTATATATGAAATACAAAGTGAAAAGATTAGGTAAATTTACCTTTTACTCCACGTCCAATGTCGATCCTCTCGTGTTCGATAGCTCTGTTGACTGCAAGCCTCCTCCCAAGGCTAACATGCATTCACAAATAGATAAACATGAAACTAAGAACATGCATCTCATATATAAATCATGGGTTAGATGTTAGAATAAAGCATAAATAAATTGCAAACATTAGACACATCATATTTCGAGGCAGAAAAAGTATTCCTTTTATTGATATCACAATGTTTACTTACAGCAAGATCGGCGACTGCTCCTCGAGCCTGGTCCGGGATCCTCTTCACTAAGCTCCAACTGTGCTTCCACATATCTTTTTCCTCTAAACCTATTTCTAGGGAATGGAATAGGCTTATGATGGAGGAAAAAGGAAAAAATGGGAAATTATAGTACAAATATCACAAGGTGGATGCAAATTCTTGGGGCAAGGAGGGGATGTGAAACATGTAGATTTTCATTGTTCTTATGCTTGGCTTTGGAATGAGACCCCAACACCTCCTTTTATATGACAAAATGATGGTTATTCAGTTGGGTGATGGGCTATAGGCAGTGGTACAGTTGGGAAACTACCGAATAGCCCTTAATCTCAACGAATTCCTTGTAACATTTTATTTTTGCAAATTTTGTGAGTATACACAGGTTGTAATGGTGCAGGGCATGTACATCTTCAAAAATAATGTTTTTAAGAAGAGTTTCTCAGTGATGGCTTGGAAAAAATAGCAAGTAAGAGGGGGAAAATCCAGGTACACATGTATGGAGAAATTTAGGGTTATAACATATGCCCCCTAATGTGTGAGTTCAGAAGAGCATTTGATGGCTGAAATACATTACAAATATTCACCAATGTATGAAGCGAGTGAGCCCGGGACCAGAGTTCGGTAGGTTCCATCTGCAAAAATAACAATTGTCTCTCTGAGGCAGGCATACCCATGCTCGAGATGAAATAAATCATGGCTGCCAATCAAATACATTGCAGATCCATGTCATATAAATATATAAAGTGTAGCCGCGAGAAATACCCAACGAATCTACATCTCAAAATCAAATATATATATACATGTATAGTATCCATCCTCAAGAATCCAATGACACCTGATGGCTGGAGAGGAGTCCTTTAGAACTCGAGCAAAAAATTCAAGATATTCAAAACTCGGGTAGGAGTTTAATGTGAGTGTACTACTTCACTACTCAAAGTTCTTCGACGACTCGTTAGGAAAATACAAAAGGATCTCAATGATCAAGAATAGAACTTCATTGATTTCAAACAAGGACTTGATTGGACTTTTGGGATGGTCAAGCATGAGGTCAGGAGACAAATTGTAGAAAGGATGACTCAAGTTGGGTGAAAATTCCCTTGGAAAATAGCACGACATATGATTAGACTTAGACTCGGGAAACATGACATTGACATAAGTTCACGATGCAAGAGGCAACGCAAACTCTCCATGTGTTTGGAAGAATAACCAAATGGAAGAGGACACAGCTCTATGTAGAGAGAACAACTTCCTAAGGTCTTATTATATCCCAAATCTTGACGAACGAACGAAATAACGTGCTTTGTCCAAGGGCGACTCATTGTGCTTCCATAAAAAGAAAATATATTTCTCGTCTTCTTTTTGGGGTATTTTTTATTTTTTTGTCTTTTTCAATATTTTTAAAGAGATTGAAAAAGAATAAAATAATGTTACGTTACAAAGGAGGAACGAGTGTCTCAAGCATACTAGTTCCAAGTGCAAGGAACACACTAATTCTCAAAGAAAGAAGACATGTGCAGGAAAAGGACACTCAGTAAAATTCCTCCATGGGTCAAGGTGTCAAGACGCAGAGGAAAAGTGTTACAAGGCTTGCGTATAAAGGATGCTTCAAAGGTTCAGTTGAGAGAAACATGGAGCCAGCATTAGGCCAGAGATGCAGAGATGGAAATGCGATCAATAAGACACAATGAAAACCCCATTCAATGTAATTTTAACGAGCCTAGATAAGGTAAGCTCGATATTTTTTCATGTTTAGAGAGTCTGAAAAAACGTAAAAGAAGACTTCGTTGGGGTACCTTTTTCGAAAACAGTCTAGTCGATTCGAAAAAGGGGTAAACTTGCACCAAAAAGACGTCTATTCAGAACCATTTTAACGAGTGTGACAAAGACAATATCACTCGGTAATATTTTCAATTTTAAAGAGTCTGAAAAGAGATTAACTATGGACTCACAAGATTTTTCTAGATTTAGTGTCCTTAGCCCGAAAAAGTATAAAATTTACTTAGGAGAACTCTCCCAGTGAGACAAATCTCTTGAGGTATACTTTTTTCCTCCTTAATCTATAGGCCAAAAAAAGGGGTAAACTCATGCCAATAGATGTTTTTCTGGACCATTTTAACAACTGTGAAAGAACAAGGTCACTCGATGATCTTTTCAATTTTAAGGATTCTAGAAAGAGCTTAACTATGGACTCCGTAGGGGATCTTCTTCTGGACCAGTTTAACGAGTGTGAAAGAACAAGGTCACTCGACGATATTTTCAATTTTAGGGAGTCTGAAAAGAGCTTAACTATGGACTCTGTGGGGGTTCCTTTTTCATAAATTTAGTCCCTCAGGACCGAAAAAGGGTTAAACTTATACTTGAGAATACTCTTCTAGCGAACCAAAGATCCTAGAGTATACTTTTGTTCGTAAAATTGACCATCTAGACTGAAAATGGGGTAAACTACCTCCAAACAGACGAGCCTTCAAATTTGATTTTGGTGAGCGTGAAGGACAACAAGATAGCTTGGAAATATTTTCATGTTTAGAGATTCTGAAAAGGGATTAAAGAAGACTTCAGGGGGCTACGACTCATGTATGCAATTGGTTCAGGTAGAGCCCACTACTAGGTGCAGACCAAGAGTCTCTTCGATAGTCAACCTGGAAAGTATCCCAAAAGGGAAGAAAACACAAACCACAGTGTAAGTCCTCCCACGATATAGAAACCATAGTCATGGCTTCAAGGATATCCTCATCTGAAGGCAATTCAAAATCCAATAAATCACGCAAACGAGGGTTGACAATCCCAAAGGATGAAGTAAACTGACCATATTCCATATGATGATGCAGGCTCTGGCCAGGACTGGCAGATTATATCAGCAAAGAATCACAAGCACGAGGGCTTGAGGATCTACAAATAACGAGATCAGACTTAGAAGGAGACCTAGTATCACTTGGACCAAGAGGGGGAAGCAAGGTCTCCCATGCCTTCATTGGATAAATCAATGGATCAATTTTTGAGACCAAGTCTCAAGAAGTAAAACATGATTGCACGGGTTCCTACTTAGAAGCAATTGAACAACAAGGATCAGATGCCACATAATTAACCCATGGCGAGGTAGAGTCTACACGAACACTAGGAACATATAAAGCGACAGCTTGAACTAACATCGAATTAGCATGGTGATTATCAGATGAAAGTTGGTCAATAGTGACAATGCTTCCATTGTGAGGGAAATTCATCACCCGGAAGAGCATAGACACCACATCGTTCATAACATATACATAATCATGTTTGAGAAGCATATTGAAATCTAACGGGCCTTGCACAATTATAAAATCAACAAGGACAGTCTTTCCACCTAACAAGATAGGCAATTGAGAAAGAATCCCCAAATATTCACTAGGACATTTGTCAAAATCCAATAGCTCATGTGAATCAGACACAAGCTTAGGAGATCCCAAGACTTTCCAAACCAAGGAGAATAAAATACTTGCAGATGCTCCTTCATCCACATTACATCGATAAATGTTTGTTGAATTAAATTCAACCCTTATTTGAAAGCAGGGATGATTTTAAGGATGGAAATTTATTTTCAAATGTAGAAACCTTGGCGAATCTTACTAATCCTTCATATGCCAACTATAAATGATTGGCGAT
>ML787169.1:668672-681110 GCA_009831015.1 Picea engelmannii
TTGGCGATTTTTAAGGTAAAATAATTTTATCCTATAGAATTTGGGCGAATCATTTTTAAAATAGCGAATCTCGTTTTTGGAAAAACCATGGAAACTTAGCCCATGAGCGAAATTTATCCCCTAAAATCATCCATGTTTGAAAGGGTGCGGAAGAAGGAGGACAAGGCTCAACAAGGTCATTCCAATCAAAGGAAACCATCATAGGGCTTGGAGGGGGTGTGCTCTAAGCGAGCGGAATACCCCCTTGTTCTAAAAGAACTGAACTGGAAATGCTATAAACATAGTCGGTAGACACATCACTCTCCAAGAGAAGAGTGGAATCAGCCTAATATTGGGCATGACAACTTTCTCAACCAATGGTTGAATAGGCTGGAAGACTACATGGTCTAAAGGCACCTCACCCCCCAAAAGAGGTGTGGGATCAGCTGAAGACTGGATTGGCATGACCACTTTCTCAACCAATGGTTGAATAGGCTATGAGACTACATGTTCTAAAGGAACCTCACCCCCCAAAAGAGGAGTGGGATCAACTAATGACTACATTGGTGTGACCACTTTCTCAACCAATCATTGAATAAACTATGAGGAAACCTCAGAAGACTCAGAATCAGAAGATCTTGCAGATAGGGACCACAATCTTCGTACCTCTAGAAGGCCAAGGCATAAATCAGTAAGGTGGTCTCCCTTGCAAAGATTACAAGGGAACTTAGGCTTACATCCTATCCTTCTAGGTTTCTCAACAGAATCAATGCCCCCAGCATGAATATCAGTGGTTGGTTGCACATCTCCAACATGACTTACAGAGTTTGGTGATGGGTCGATAACATGACTCGCAAAGGCTACAAACCTATTGCCAGTATGACTAGCAGTGACTGGACTTGTGCCCCCATCATGACTTGCAGAGGTTGGGTGCTGGTCTTCAACATGGCTTGCAAAGGTTGATGACCTCTCTCCAACATGACTTGCATAGGTTGGTGACTTCTTCTTCTTATTCTTCCTCTTTCTATTTCATTTAGACTTCTGATTACTAGTAACTATACTTTCACCAGGGAAGGCAGAAGGAGGAGGAGAAGACTTTGTTGACGAAGGAACATAAACATGATTCTCATGACATAAATTGATTAACGGAGAATCATCAATAGAATTCGGGACATTTGGAATGGTACCCAACCAAACCGGTAGTCCCACATTCAACCCAAGAATGTACAAAGTGGCCATCAAAGGGACAACAACGTTTCCAAAGAAAGGAAAAGCACAAGGATCCACTTTCAAAGGGGTTCCTTGGTTGGTATCATCAGTAACTTTAGCCATGAATATCTTGTGCACAGTTTCTCCCCTTGTAGGATCATTCAAGTCCGTAAAAGTCTCACAGACTGACTCTGGCGAACCAGTGTTATCAAAACAACACCTATAAAGAGGTGGCTCCACATTTCTAAGTGAAAGACCAAAAAGTCCTCATGATCAACGGAGTGGGAGGTCTACCACCTTAGGCTGGAGACCCAAAACAATGACTCACTAACTCACTATGGAAAACTAGGGAGCACAGAGCACACACTAAAAGTTCCTAAAGGAAAATCAAGCAAACCACTATCTAGTAGGAAGAATAGTTATGCCAGCCAACACTAGAGAAACTTATTGGTGCAAATGCAACTCAAACACGGAAGCACCCTTCAGGAATAGTCTGCAAGTGTGACCCAATGTCTACCCTAGGTACCATGGTATACCCCCACAATCACCTGTGTAAGTCCCTAGAATAAAGGAAACTAAGTTTCCAGCATGTGAACAATCACCAGGCGAGTACAGTCGATAGTCGGGTGTGTTAGGGTCCTATAATTATAGGTGACTTGATTCTTCAACTATCTATTTGGAATTTCTCGCATGATGAAGACACCTATATTTCTTGGCTCAGTTTATTTCACTTATCCCTCCATCTTCTTATGGTCTTTACCATTCATAGTCATTTTTATCATGTCATGAGTTAGTGGGTCATCATTAAATTCATAATCTTGTTTCCTCTGTTTTCCCAAAGTTTACCCTATCTTTTTCCCCCTTATCAGAATAAGGTTTTCTATCATGGGAACTTGGATAAGGTCATGAGGAATGAAACCAGATACACCAAGCATCAGAGATCAAATATAAGGAGGTGATTCGCATGATTTTTAGGGTTTTGTGGTCATTTGTTGTACATAGGGACAATTTTTCTTCAAAATAAGTTTCTGACCAAATGAATATGAATTTGACAAAAGTTAAAGAGTCTTTTGTCAATAGTAAACAAAGGAACAAAAACCTCCTTTATTTTATACACATGTGTTATGATTCAAGAGAAATTCCCAAAATACAATTGTTGCAAGTGGGTTGCTGCACTTTTGGATAGTTTTACTTAAAGTCAGTTTTTCAGGGGTTTGGAGAAAGGATTTTCAATTCTTGATGACTCTATTGTGTCGTAGACATATCCATACTTCCAACCATACCAATTTCATCCCAAATATCCTCTTGGAAAGCTTCCAAACATCCTTTTGAAATGGCGTTACGTTTCTATTGTATGGTCGCTACGCTTCTGCAGTTTTTAGTGACCAAATTAAAAATTCAAGTGTGAACAAATGAAAAATTATTTTTGAAGATATTGTTTTCTTTTCTTATTCTTTATAAGAATATTATTTTCAGTATTTGTCTCAAACACCCTGTCCAGGAGTTAAGAAATATTTATGTTTTCTTCCAAGTTTGAACGTAGAATTCGGATAATCTCTGCCCTGCATTTGGATTGAACCCTAAACTACTCTTCCTTCCCATATCACAAACTCAAAGGATCCACTGACATGATTACCTTTCCTGGCTACAGTTTGTATACATTATTCATTCTTCTAATCATCTTAACCTCTTGCCTCCATTTTTCCCAATGATCCTCTTCTGCTGTCCCAACCCAAAAATTAAAAAAAATAAAATTATATCCTCATAACTAGCCTAATATCCATTTCCAAAAAAGTTAGATCATACAGAGAGATCCTTCTCTGAGTCTTGGAGGGATACATCCTTGACTCCAAGTAGTTTTTTGGTTACCCCTGCTGGTTTTCTCCTCATCCTGGGAAATTACAGGGTGTTAATAGAATGGTGACCATATTGGGGACCTTCCTTAGAAAACCATATCAAGTTCCAGATCGGATTATTGATGGTGGATAGTGATTAGACACAAGAAGGTTGAATATTCCACCTGTCTATTCCAATCAACTCCAGATCAGTTCCAGTTCAAAGACTCCACTAGAGGAAGAACTTGAAACAATGACAAGACAATCTGAAAAGATCAGGTATGCAAGATGGAAGTTTATCTAAGATCTGACAGGTTTTATTTTTAATTACCTATTCCCTTCTCATGATACTGATCCAGATGATAATGCCAAAATTCATGAAGAACATGTTCAACTTAATGAGCATCAAGAGTTTAAGCCTAGCATTACAATCCTTGTACATACTGCTACACCTATAAAAATCCGAGATATATACAAGCCTCTTGTCTTACCTCCCTTACTCCATGATTTCCTTGTCAATTACTTCCAATATCTTGCTAGATTTGACAGAGAATGTGGCTACATCACTGTTGAAAAACACATTAAAGGTTTTGAAAATTATCTTGACCTTTTTGAGGTGGAAAAGAGTGATGTTAGTATTAGGATTTTTTCTTTATCCTTACAAAGTAGAGCTAAGAAATGGTATAAAGATATGCCAGCTGCAAGCATCAGTGACCTCAATCAATTTGTGAAAAAATTCTTGGATCAATGGGTGATTAAAAGGAATCCCTTCCTCATTTTGGAAGAATATAATCACTTGAAAAGATATCCAGGAGAAACAGTACAACAATTTTCAGCTAGATTTAATCAAGTTTACAATTCCATGCATGTTGATATAAGACCACCTCCTGGTTTATCTCTCTTACACTACCCAAATTCTTTTGATCTAGAGATGGAAATTCAAATAAGGGAAAGAAAATAGTGCAATTAGTGTGGAAGCCAATTTGATGATCAAAAGGTCAAGGCTGAAGGCAGATGAAAGGAAGAAAATATCAGAGCAATTGAAATCTTCATAAGCTAAATTGGATATTCTGGCCAGCATCATGGCATAAATTTTACAAGTGATTAGCATAAAAGAACAACTTGTTGTTCAAAGGCATCATGTCTCATTGATTACAAAGAAAGAAAGGGTCATTTTTCCCAAACACGTTGTAGCTCACCCTTGGTATCATGGATTGGAAAATGATCATTTCATGTATTTAATTCACAACACAGTCAAAGATGAAACTCCATCTCAACTTGGAGAGGAACAACCAGCTGATATGATGTGTATGTTTGATGAAAATTCTTACCTGGATAATCTACCCAAGTATGATCAATATGATGATAATTATGTGGTTGAAATAGATGTTGACTATTCAAAGAAATCAACAACATTTCATTGGTAGGAAGAAGATCAGTTACATCTTAGATATGAAAATCATCCTTTGCACAAAAATCATGACAACGATGAGGAAAATGCAGAAAAATTTCAGAATAAGGGAAAATATTTTCCCTTATGTTTCTCTTCTTTTCAATTTTTGAGAGAAAATTGTAAGCAAGTTGTCAATAGTAGGGAGGGAGAATGTTCTGGTCAATTAGTTGAAGATGCCATTGATGATATGGAGGTTGTTCTAAACCCAGAATTGCAGCCCTTGGCCTACATTGATTTTCAAACTCCAAATGAAATCTTAGAGCCTAAGACAAAATATGAGTTAATCCAAAATAACTTTATACCATTAAGCTTTAATTCCTTTCATTTTTTGAAAAAGAATATTGAGTATGTGCTAAAGGATAAACACATAGAAAATCAAGAAGTTTCAGTGTAACTAATGCAACAGTCATCTCAATTTATATAGGATCTAATATCTGATGTGTTGGATGACTTGTGTTGTCAAAGTCATTTTCCATCATCTAGCTATGGGACGAAAAGTTGTTATGATATTGACATGATCAGGCAGTCAACTTCATTATCTTTTTTAGAAAGAGTCTCATTACAAATCCCATCAGAACATTTGCAGCCATATCATAATTTTTTTGAGGATCTAGACAACATACATATAGTACCAAATCATGAGGTTGAATTGGTTGAATTTGAATATCAAGGAATGGGTCAGGTCTATATTGATCCTATGGCTATTTATATGGAGAAATTCATCACTGCACAACCCCAATCCATTTCCAGCATTTATTTTGTTTTTCAAATTTACCAAGCTCTTTGTGGTAAATACCAGGCTGACAATTACTCTCAAGTACCCTTAATAGACTTAGTTTTGAGTTTTGTGAAAAATAGTGAAGGAGTTAAGGTATTATATCCAATTTTTGAATGGTTATATTGGATATTTCACATTGATTAAAACCAAGCATTCACTGTTAGAATAGGATTGTACATAAATAAGCTTACTAGATAAGCATATTTTCAGTAGTCAGTTTTGCAGTGTGCAAATAAGCTCAGGGTTGTGAGCACTTTTCCAACATTTTTGTCAGTTCAACTCATATTTTGGTATGTAAACCAATTTTTTGCTTAAGGTTGAGTCACAGAGGATCAGAATAGATGTAGGTTGCATAATAAAGTTTTTGGATCAGCCCAATGGATAAGGCACTGGTATACATGTTCAAAGTTCTATGGTTCTTGACAACTCTCAAAACAGTTTCCATCCCCAGGTGGAGCCTATGTTAGGGTCCTATAATTACAGGTGACTTGATTCTTCAACTATCTATTTGGCATTTCTCTCATGATGAAGACACCTGGATTGCTTGGCTCAGTTGATTTCTCTTATCCCTCCATATTATTATGGTCTTTATCATTCATGGTCATTTTCATCATGTCATGAGTTAGTGGGTCATCATTAAATTCATAATCTTGTTTCCTCCGTTTTCCCAAAGTTTACCCTATCTTTATTCCCTTACCAGAACAAAGTTTTCTATCATGCAAACTAAAATCATGGAAACTTGAATAATTTCATGAGGAAGGAAACCAGACACACCAAGCATCATAGATAAAAGATAATGAGGTGATTGGCATGATTTTTAGGGTTTTGTGGTCATCTGTTGTACATAGGGACAATTTTGCTTCAAAATAAGTTTCTGACCAAATGAAGATGAATTTGACAAAAGTGAAAGAGGTTTTTGTCAATAATAAACAAAGGAACAAAAAAATCCTTCAGTTTATACATAGGTGTTATTATTCAAGAAAAATTCCCAAAATACAATTGCTACAGGTGGGTTGCAACACTTTTGGACAGTTTTACTTAAAGTCTATTTTTCAGGGGTTTGGAGCAAGGGTTTTCAATTCTTGATTACTCTATTGTGTCGTAGGCATATCCATATTTCCAAACATACCAATTTCATCCCAAAAATCCTCTGGGAAAGCCTCCAAACATCCTTTTGAAATGGCGCTACGTTTATGTTGTATGGTCGCTACGCTTCTACAGGTTTAGCGACCAAATTAAAAATTGAAGTGTGAACAAATGAGAAATTATTTTTGACACTTGGGGGAGGTTTTTGTTCCAAACATACCCAATCACAAAAACATCTCTCAGTTGTGTAAAATTTTTTAGGGTTAGAGAGATATATCTACATATTTGAGACTTATTCTTGCAGAAAACAGAGAAAAATTGACAATTTCAGGCATGTATAGAAGCGCGGCGACCCCACACTACGCTTTTTCTTGGAGGATCCAAATTCACTTTTATCAGCATGGATGAATATATTATGAAGTTTAAATCTCAAATATATCACTGGTGGGCTAGGTATGTATGAATTTTGTATCAAAAATTCAAAAACGTGGCGAAAAATTGCTTTCTGCCCCTATTTTCACCAAGGCATTGTGCTTCTAGACCAGTTGTGGAAAATTCGGTTTTTGATATCTTGGAGTGGCTATTTTTCTTGTTTAATTGTTCAGGAGGATTTTAGACATCCTCAGATATCCATAACACTCATCCTTTTTGAAAAATTATCAAGGGAAGGCCTCCAAAAGTACCCTCAAAGATCACGCTACGTTTCTGCAAAATTCGTTGTGTTTTTACCAGGAAATTTTACCAGTAGGATAAATTTTCAATTTCCTTGATCCAATTTGAACTAAAAAGATGTGGTTGACCTTATGAGGTATCTAGATGATGTAATCAAATTTATATGAACTTTTCATGAATATTTGAATGTAATTAAAGGGTCATTAAAGTCAGCCAAACAGTTAGAGTAAAAAGGGGAAAATAGTTTTTGACTTCCTAGTCTTTAGTTTAGTTGGAGATTTTCTTGTGATTTTCTCCTATCATGAAGAATTCGACCCCTCATATGGGGAAATTCGTTTTGTATCTATATGTACACCCAAGAGATTCAAGAAAAGGGTTGGTCCTGAAGGGAAGGATGGTATGGAAAGATTATCATCTATTGTAAAGATGTTCAGCAGGCTATAACTGACTTTTTGGATGAATATCAAGACATTTTGTTTCCAGATTCTTGTGTCATGATCATGTGGTGAAGTGCTTCTTGAAATAATTTTTCATTCTCTTGTTTCAGATATTGTTTTATTTTCTTATTTTTTATAAGAATATTATGTTCAAGATTTGTCTCAAATACCATGTTCAAGCTTTAAGCAATATTTATGTTTTCTTCCAAGTTTGAACGTAGAATTCGGATAATCTCTGCTCTTCATTTGGATTGAACCCTAACCTACTATTCCTTTCCATATCCCAAAATCAAAGGATCCAGTGACATGATTACCTTGCCTGGTTATAGTTTGTCTCTATTATTCATTCATCTAATCATCTTAACCTCTTGACTCCAATTTTCCCAATGGTCCTCTTCTGTTGTCTCAACCCAAAAAATCAAAAACAAACTTTCTATCCTCATAACTAGACTAATATATGTTTCCAACAAAGTTATAGAATACAGAGAGATCCATCTCTGAGTCTTGGAGGGATAGATCCTTGACTCCAAGCGGTTTTGTGGTTACCCCTGCCGATTTTCTCCTCAACCTGGGAAATTACAAGATGTTAACAGGGTGGACCACAATGAGTAGGGTAAAATGCCCAAAACCTATCGAGGGTATCGAAAGTAAGTGGTCTGGAAGACAACTGAGGACCTCGAATGGATTTGATATCCACAAATCTCCGTAGGCAAATGCAAACGATAGTATCCTGCGACAAGTCCTCAATCTGTGTTCCCCACTACACTTGGTCCGGCTTTGGAGGGGTTATCTCCACTACCTTTCTACATGTGACCTCATGTTTATCCCCTGTGTTAGAGGGGGTTCCCGGATAAATTTCACGTTTACTGGACTTTTTACACTCCCTAGCAGTGACTTCAATGTTTATTTGTAATCCTTGAAGATTTTCCTCTCCAACCTAAATCAAGGCTCTAGCCTAGACTAGTTGATTGACCCTACAAACATAAAGTATAGTTGATTTTAAATTAGCGTTAATTTTAAGTGGCTTGTATTAAGTCAAGGAAACGGTAATGAAACTAGTGGTGTGTTTTGAGAGACGAAGGAGAAATGAACGAACTGAAAGAAAAATAGACGAATACAAATTTGCAACTAACTCTTTAACCAACTTTTCATAACTACCTTCTTCTAAGATCTTTTAAAGGAAAACCTAAAATGAAATTTCGCTCGAAAACCAGCTACTTAATTTTCTAAGCAATCAGTAAAGAACTTAAAAAAATAACTCTTTTTCCTAACAAGAAAAAAAATCAACCCAACTACTTAACAAAACTAAGAAATGAAATCTTTTTCTATTTTTGTTTATGCTTCAAACAAGAAACTTGAAATAAATTATTTTTCTTTTTCTTTAAAGAAAGTGAAAGGGGAAAAAGTAAAAAACAAGACAAGACCAAAAACTGACTTCTGGCCCACTGCGGATCGTAGAGAGTCATTGAAAAAACCAAACAGGTTGATCAAAAGACTCACAGAATCGTCTAAAACCCTTTAAAAGAAAACAAAAGAAATATTTAAAAATATAAGCAAACTGACATCAAACCGAGGCTACAACTGTAACAAAATATACACTATACTTAATCAAGAAACCCCGAGAAGTATTACTTCAATCAGGGAAGAGGTTGACTTCCTCGCAAAGAAAAAAATTCCTGACACAGGTATGCTACTGACACTTAAGAAACCTGTGTATGTACGTGGGTTGTATATAGAGCAAGGCATGTATGTACGCGTGCAGACCCACTACAGGCCGCGTACACCTCTGCAACTTCTCAAAAAAGAAAACAAACTGACTAACTAACAAGGCAGGGAGAACTTGTATGGCACCAACAGGTGACCAAAATCCCTTGAAGACTCAACAGACTTGCAGAAACTCAAAAAAGTTAATAAAACCAATTAAACACCCAAAACATATCCCCTAAACCCTATAGGCTTCCCCACTATGGTCGTCAGTTCTAATATAGCAGGAAAACCCCCCTATGGACTACACTAGGGTTCAACATGTAGGAAGATCTAACCATCTAAAAGTCTCCTACTTTTCTAACTACCCCAAACATACCCCAAATTTATATATGAAAGACAAAGTGAAAAGATCGGGTAAATTTACCTTTTACTCTGTGTCCAGTGTCGACCCTTTTGTGTTCGATAGCTTTATTGATTGCAAGCCTCCTCCCAAGTCTGACCTGCATTCAAAAAAAGATAAACATGAAACTACAAACATGCATCTCATATATAAATCATTGGTTAGATGTTAGAATAAATCATAAATAAAATTCAAACATTAGACACATCATATTTCGGGACAGAAAAAATATTCCTTTTATTGATATCACAATGTTTACTTACAACAAGATCAACGACTGCTCCTCGAACCTGGTCTAGGCTCCTCTTCACCAAGCTCCAACTACGCTTCCACATATCTTTCTCCTCTCAACCTCTCTCTAGGGAATGGAATAGGCTTATGATGGAGGAAAAGGGAAAAAATGGGAAATTTTGGTACAAATCTCACAAGGTGGCTGCAAATTCTTGGGGCAATGAGGGGATGTGAAATGGGCAGAGTTTCACTGTTCTTATGCTTGGCTTTGGAATGATACCCCAACACCTCCTTTTATATGAAAAAATGATGGTTGTTCGGTTGGGTTACGAGCTATAGGAGGTGGGAAAATTGGGAAACTACCCAATAGCCCGTAATCTCAACGAATTCCTTACAACTTTTGCGAGTATACGCGGGCTTTAATGATGCATATAACGTACGCACACGGGCTATAGTGGTGCATCAAGCGTGTGTACATGGGAAGTAGTGGTGCAGGGCATGTACATCTTCAAAAATAATTTTTTTAAGAAGAGTTGCTCAGTGATGGATTGGAAAAAATAGCAAGTAAGAGGGCCAATGATCTAAAAATGAAGAAGACTTGATAAACTTGATTAAATTAAATTGCAAGTGAAATGTTATGTGTTTAAGGCAACCGGATCAATTTGCAACACATAATAAAGGATTACTTATGTAGAAATAAACATAGACAGCAGCATAAATCATTGAACATCAGACATAAACACAACAACTTGATAAAGGAGTTCACCCCACTCCGGGCTACATCTCCTGGTCCAGCCTCCAAATGGATCTTTTATATTAAATTGCTCAAAGTGCTTTAAAACAAGTCTTACAGTGCTCAAATCAACAAAATGACTACTCCAATGGCTCCGCAGCATCCCAAAACCCCTGTCTAGGCTCTGACGGCACCTGAAACGGTCGAAAAATGAAGAAGATAGCCTCCTTGAAGTTCTCCCCTTCAACTATGTTGTCTCTGGTTCTACACTTTGCACCCTTATTCTCCAAACCTGGCACACACGCTCATTTAAGCGGAAAAACCAAGACCCGTACGCAACCGCGCACCTGTCCAAACCGTAGAACGGTTAGAGCGCCTCCAGCCCCCAACCGCATCGGCACTGGGTCACATGGCCACGGGACCAAAGACTCGGCATAAAAGGAGTTTAACCGTTTGAAAACAGTGTAAACGGATTAACTCCCGTGCGAATACAAAACGTATTATCCCCGCGCGTATCAAACTCGTGGTAAAGGTTCAAACCCCCGCGCGCATGTTTTAACATACATATAATATATATGTAATACATTGCAATGCAATGTATTATATTACAATACAATTCGCGCCAACCGACAACATAATACAATGGATATATTTAATAAACAATCGGTCAGGGCTGGGCCCCGACCCGCACCCTTTTCAACATAATACAACCCACACATATAAATGTTTATGTGTTGACATACAAAACAAGTAATAAGGGTCGGCCCCATTGGCTAGCGGAGTATTGATAAGTCTTTGCATAGAGGGGGAGGTCCCGGGGTCGAACCCCGCGGACTCCCAAAACATTTTATACAAATCAACCATCCACATAAACCAACAGAATAGTGACACGTGGCACCAATGGGTTGGGCCACGTGTTCAAACTCTATTCGCTGCCAATGACACGTGTCGATACCCCATTGGGAAACCACCATCAAATAGAAATACGCCACATCATCCAATTGTCACGTCAGCAATATGGTACGGCCCTCCACGTGGTCGTACGGATTGTACAGACAGGTACAGTCAACATCCCAAATTTTCCCTGTTTGACTTGGCGGTCAAATCGCGATATCTCCTCCATACGGACTCCGTTCGCGAAAATAGATATACCGCCGGAATCAGGAAAACGAGACGGATGCAATGGCACTATTTTCATCTCAATCCGAGCACTTTGAAAATTGAGCAAATTTTGATCCCCTGATCACACCTCCCCATTAGGAAGCTTTTGGACCACCAAAAGACTATCTCAGTCTATGTGAAGATGAGGGTAGAGTTCCCTCACCCTTCCAACCTCAACCCACTTGGCCTTGCTTGGATTCGTCCCTTTAAGACCAACTCGCAAATACTCCACATTTCCCCGCTTCGAAGTCCTCATCCTTCTGTCAAGTATGGTGTCTTCCTGCAGTTCTGTTAAATATTCTGAAGAAAAATCATCTATGGAAGGAATCTGAACATGCTCTCCTTGATCATCAATCAACGGAGGCTCATACAACTTCAAATTCTCAACATTAACAACTGCATACATCTACATATATGGAGGCAAATCTAAACGAAAAGCATCATTACCAACTTTGTCGATAATCTTGAAAGGACCATATCGAATTGGTTTCAACTTTTTACCTTCTCCTTTAAGCCTCTCCTTGCTGATGTAAAGCCATACTTCATCACCAACTTCGAATCTGTGATCAACACGATGCTTGTCATGTCTCACTTTGTACTTGGCCTGACTCTTCTCCAACTGCTCCTGCACCACCTGATGTATTGACTGAATTTGTTCGATGAACTTCTCTGCCCGATCAATATCATATTGCCCATCAACAACAATATCTTTCCCAAAGATGAAATCTAAAGGTGACTTGGGCAAATAGCCAAAACA
>ML787170.1:0-33871 GCA_009831015.1 Picea engelmannii
CAATAATATTAAATCTATCATTTACATTCATTGACCTCTTCCTGCAGGTCCATTTACATCACATATTCATACTTATGAGTTTTTCCATAGTCCTTGGCCAGTTCAGTTATATTTACAATCTGGGGGAAACAGGGTGTTACAATAAGTTATATTACCTCGCCACCTCTATAATAAATAATTTATCGGGTACATAATATGGGAAAAAAAAGGATTTTCTTTTGAGCGAAATATCCTTATGATAGTGTGATTCTCCATTTTCTCTATTACCCCTTTTTCTCTAAAAATTTGGTATCTTCAATAGATATCCTTGGAGTGTTTTCACCCAACAAAATCTTTTTGAAGATTGAAACAAATTCATTATAAACTTCATAGAAAAACAAAGGGATTTTTTGCCTCCACAATTTCTGATACCAAAGGTTAATAGGATCTGTTTTGCAGTTTACCCTTTTACTGATGGTTAAGTTTGGGAATTGGAAACAATGCACGATAACAAATATCAAATAACAAGCCATAAACAATTTTCTATCTTTTTGTAGTGTGACAATTGGGAAGATATTTCAATAGAAATGATCTTTCCCCAATAAAAAATGACTTTTTCTTGAATTGTAAAATACATAATATATAAAATCATCCAAGATATAGAAGAAGTGTTTTCCTGACCTGTTACTCTAGTAAATAGCCATGCAATTTCTCGATAGGGATTTTTTAGAGATTCAACCTAGATTTTGGTTATGTATGTTGGGATAGATGCAGGATTCTCCAAATACTTTGGAAGGAGGTCAAGCACATTGTTATATTTCTTCAAGAATTCTTTGCAATATTCACCTTTGAAAGTAAGAGTCGGCTCTAGAAGCTTTAACATCTTGCGAAAGACCTGAGATGAAAGAGAAATTGGAGAATGTCCTTGGAGTTGTATGATTCTTTGATTTGTTGCATATTTTTCCACACACCATGCAACGATTTCCTTACAATAAAAAATGTTCGGGACACAACCATCATGAGCAATTCTAGATGTCCAAATTATGTTCCCGTCTTTCTATGCAGTAGGAGGGGAGGAATAATACTAGTACGCTCTCAACCACTGGAAGTTTTGATCTTCGCGGCCAAAAATATTTAGAGTGTCTCCACAAAACTTCTATCAAGATGATGCTACCATAGGTTGATGGAACTATTTCTTCAACTAGAAAATGATCTCAAATAAACCTTCTTGAAAAGATAATGATAATTTAATGCCTTGGAAAATGAAGATTAAATGATATTTTAAAGAATAATTCCTCGAGCCTTTCACCATTAATGACGATCTTTTCAGGGCCTGCACAACAGTTGTTAGCATTTAAACAATACTTCATGAGTATTGGGAAAAGAAATAAAACGATGGGGACGGGTGTGAGATAATTTCATTATAAGATTTTCGTGAACCCATGAACTCGAAAACTCGCCAACCCGTGGTTGTGGACATGATAAAAAATATACTAAGTGTGGAGGAATGGTTAGTTGGACTCTTGTGCATGAAAAACAAGATACTTTGGAGCCTGACACCCGCAACGAGGCTAAAGGTTAAGTGATGGTAGAAATGTAGATGACAAAACTAGAAGTGCAAAGTGAGGGTCACGAAAAATGGAGAGTGAATGTTTGAACCCGTGAACCCGAGAAATTTAAGAAAAGTTTAAGTGTTGAAACAGACTTATGAAATCAGTAAGTGAATGGAAATGAAACCCCACAAACCCACGAATTAAAATATGGTTAAGTATAGTAACCATAAAGGGAAAAAATAAGGAATAAAATGAAATGGGAATAAGGGGAAGTATAGAAGGGGGAAAAGAAATGGTGTAAAGAAGTGGGGAAAATAGAACATGGAAGCACAAATTGGTCTCAACACCCCCTCTCAGTATTCTTGAATATTCTAACAATTGGTTTCAGAGTGAGTTCCTTAAGGATCAATCTAATCACTAGAAGGAATATCATGGAGAAGAAAGGAGAATTTACTAAAAATGGAACACCATTATTTGATGGGAAAAAATATTATTTTTGGAGCATAAGAATGAGAGAATTTTTATGGGCACGTGGATTTGATGTTTGGCAAGCTGTAGTAAATGGATACATTGCATCAACTTCTCCTCCAACAGATAATGTCGGGAAAAAGCTCAATGAATACAATTCAAAGGATATAAATTCCATTATAAATGGTCTAACAAGTTCATAATTTGTTAAGGTTATGCATTGTTAAGTTTTCAAAGCATATGCATAATGAATTTGAAATTTCCTTACTTGGGGAGTTGACTTTATTCTTGGGACTCCAAATATCTCATCTCTATGAAGGAATTTTTTGTTGAAATAATGTAACTGTGAAGAGCATTCTTATTCTTATTGTTATTTTATTATTAGGATTAATCCCCATTGTGGATTAATCATGTCGGTAATTGTATAAGGACCAAATCCCCTTTTGCGGATTGGTCATTGGAAAATTATAAAGGGCAGAATAAGAAGTCGGCCCCAACAGTTATTATTGAAGACTCAGAATTAATTAAAGGTGGGTTTACCCACCCATAGTGAGAGGTCGGCCCTACCAGTGAAACCCCTCTCACACGTGTCAGTCTTGTATAAATAAGAGGCTAACGCCTCACTTCTAAGACACAACTCACTTGCTCATTTCTCTTATGAGGCAAGTTGCAATTACTAGAGAGAGGAGAAGAAGAGTGGTGCATCTCTTGGGGAGGACTTTATGTATTGGTTTGAGTTATCTCTTGAACATTGTATAAGCTATTTATGATAAGGAAGTTTTTTCTTGGTTTTCTTCCCCTAGAGGGTTTCCCAGGATAAATGTTGTGTCTCTTCTGAATGTGTATTTCTCAGTGATCTTGTTCTTATTATGCTCTTATCTATTGAGATGCAAAGAACTATATTAATGACATAAACATTAACATGGAACCAGAGCCAACCTGAAGGAAGCATATTTCACAAGAGGAAAAACGTCACTATTACCGTACCCAAAAATTAGGGTTTTGCAAAAGTGAATCTTTTCAGCTCCCTGACCACCTAGAAAGTTGCACGCTCCCCCAAGGATCATTTTGTCACTTAGAGTGCACATTTTCAGTGGCTAGAACTCCCGAAAAGTGAAACCCTAGTTTCACAAAGTACTAGAAAACCAGAAAACCAGAGTACCAGAAGTACCAGAGTACCAGAAGTACCAGAGTACCAGAAGCACGAGTCCAGAAATCCTCAGATCAAGTTTGAGGGGGTAAAAGTTGGATTTTCGAAATTCTGACTGCACCAGCTAACTCGCCTCAGCTCAGCACATCTGTCCCCTGGATCAGAATTTCAAAATTCAAAGTTTGAAAAATTAGGGTTTCCTCATAATAACCTAAGTTGCAGTTGCAGTTGCAGTTGCAGTTGCAATTGCAGTACCATTTGTAGTTGTAGCCATAGAACCAGTTGCAATCACCCTTGAAGTTATCTCAAGAGTTGATTATCGCCGCTACCAGATGGAGCCACTACCTGCAAATGCTATCAGAGGTATGTACTTACATATGTTTAATGGTTAAACCCTAAAGAGTATTTGCAGGAGAAGGGATCTCTTGCCATAGATCCAGAAGGATCTTAAGATCCAACACATTCAGAGGAATGATGCAACCCAGGTGTGATTATTCTGATATACATCTATTTGTCATGACATTATCTTAATCAGTGTTGCATGTTGAATCTATGATCAAATTATTAGAAGGATTAAAAGTTGATCATAGAGCTTATCCTCTAACCTAACCTTCTATCAAGATAGCGTATTTTCTTAGTACAATAGACAAGTTGAAGAAAGAACTCGTCACTTGAGTGAAGGAGACTTGGATATATTTGAAGTGTTCAGCAAGATCAAGGAATCCAAAGCCTTGATAGAAAACCCTTCTGTAAGGAATATTAAGATACTCAGGTCAGATAATGGAGGATAATATACCTCAGAATAGTTCGTGAACTTCTACAAAGATGTTGGGATCAAGATCCCCAACAAAACGGTGTAGTTGAATGAAAGAACAGAACCATGCTGGAAGCTGTGAAGACTATGATCCATGATCAAGATCTTCCTATGTGCTTATGGACAGAAGCAGCAATAGCAGTTGTTTATGTGTAGAACCGATTGCCCCATAGTGCACTTGGGCTCAAGACACCAGAAGAGATGTTCACCGGAAAGAATCCAAAGGTAATCCATCTCAAAATATTTGGTTGTCCAGTGTTTATTCATATACCAAAAGAGCAAAGAAACAATTTGGAACCCTCCGGAAAGAAGGGAATATTTGTGGGGTCTCCAAGGCCTTCATACTAGGTCACTACCACATTGAGATCAGCAGGTATGTGACCGTTGATGAAGAAGCAGCACTTAAGAAATCAAGAAGATGCCATCTTGAAGAAGTATATGAAGAGAAACCTGTAAATCCCAAGATTGCAGAATCAATGAGGGAGGTTCCTAGAGCAGCAGAACCAGTGAGGGAAGTCGTAACTTCCCCTGATGAGGAACTTCTAGAAGACCATGATATAGTAGAAGTTCAAGAACCTCCTCAAATGACCTTCTCCCATAAAAGAAATCCTTCTTGAGAGCTTATTCAAGATGGAGAGAAGTATGTTGCTCCAGAAGGAACCTTGAGACAGGTGAAAATACCAAAGCCATTTTCCAGTTACACGGCTTTGATATGTGATCTCCCAGATAAAGAGCCTACCTGCTCTGAAGAAGCCATTCAGAGGAAAGAATGGGCAGATGCCATGTCAAAGGAATACCAATCCATAATGAAGAACGAAGTATGGGAAATAGTTCCCAGATCGAAGAATAAGGATGGGGTATCCTACAGATGGCTCTTCAAATAAAACATGTTGCTGATGGAAGTATTGAGAAATATAAAACAAGATTTGTCGCTCGTGGATTTTCCCAGAAGGAAGGTATTGACTATGAAGAGACATTCGCTCCTGTGGCTAGATACACTTCGATCAGAACCATTATAGCTCTTGTTGCCAAGATGAAATGGAAGCTGCACCAAATGGATGTGAAGACAGCTTTCCTTAATGGTATTATCAAAGAGGAAGTGTATATAGAGCAACCCCAAGGATTTGAGGTTGAAGACAAGAAGTCTCATGTCTGTCGATTGAAGAAAGCCTTATACGGATTGAAGCAAGCTCCCAGAGCTTGGTATGGCCATATAGACAGTTTCTTGACGAGCTTAGAATTTACCAAGAGTAAAGTAGACTCAAATCTCTACTTCAAGATTATGGATAATGAACCAGTAATATTACTACTGTATGTGGATGACTTATTCTTGACTGGAGAAGAAAAGCTCATCCCTGAATGTAAACAGAGACTTGCCGCAGAATTTGAAATGAAAGACCTTGGCCTAATTCATTACTTCTTAGGCCTTGAGGTATGGCAGAGTCTAGAAAGAATCTTCCTTAACCAGTGGAAGTACACGGTCGAAATCTTAAAGAGATTCGACATGCTAGAATGCAAGTCCATGAATACTCCCATGGAAGAAAAGTTGAAGCTATTGGTCGATACTTCGTCAGACTTGATAGATGCCACTCTGTACAGATAGATTATTGGATCAATGATGTACCTGATGAACACCAAACCAGACATCTATTTTGCAGTGAACACCTTGAGTCAGTTTTTGGTAGAGCCCAGACGTGTCCATCTAGTGGCTGCAAAACATGTGATGAGGTACCTTAAAGGTACAACGGATTATGGTCTCAGCTATGATGGAGATCATGACTTCACCTTGAGTGGATATACTGATGCAGATTGGGCAGGAAGCATTGTTGATAGAAAAAGCACTTACGGATGTTGTTTCAGTTTGGGATCAGCTATGATCTCATGGCAGAGTAGGAAGCAATCCAGTATTTCTCTCAACACAACGAAAGGAAAGTACATTGCCTCATGTTTTGCTAGTTGCGAAGCTATATGGCTTCGCAAGTTGCTGACAGGCCTATTTGATTTGGAGATGAGAGCAACCATGATTCTATGTGAAAATCAAAGCTGCATTAAAATGACAGAGAATCTTGTGTTCCACGACAGGTCGAAGCACATAGAGATCCAATATCATTTCATCCATGACATGGTACAGAGAGGAGCCTTGAAGCTCCAGTACATTAGCATGGATGAATAGGTTACTGATGTGTTGACTAAGCCTCTATCTCGTGTAAAGTTTGAACACTTTCGAGATAAGATTGGTATTGTCCGAAAGGACCCTCCCTGAAAGGGGGAGTGTATGTATTCCTTCCTTCTAACCTTGTTGTTAGACGTAAAGAAAGATGAGTCATGCTTCTGACCTCGTTGTTAGATGTAAAGCATGAATCCGTGTGATCCTTGCTTCTGACTTCGTTGTTAGACGTAAAGAAAGATGAGTTATGCTTTTGACCTCATTGTTAGACGTAAAGCATGACGTCGTGTGATCCTTTCTTCTGACCTCGCTGTTAGATGTAAATCAAGATGATTCATGCTTCTGACCTCACTGTTAGATGTAAAGCATGACATTGTGTGATCCTTGCTTCTGACCTCGCTGTTAGACGTAAAACAATATGAGTCATGCTTATGACCTCACTGTTAGACGTAAAGCATGACGTCGTGTGATCCTTGCTTTTGACCTCGCTGTTAGACGTAAAGCAAGATGATTCATGCTTCTGACCTCGCTGTTAGACATAAATCATGATGTTGTGTGATCCTTTCTTCTGACCTCATTGTTAGACGTAAAGAAAGATGAGTCATGCTTCTGACCTAGTTGTTAGACGTAAAGCATGACGTTGTTGATTCCTTGCTTCTGACCTAGTTGTTAGACGTAAAGAAATATGATTCCTTGCTTCTGACCTCGTTGTTAGACGTAAAGAGAGATGTTGATGTGTTCCTTGCTTCTAACCTTGTTGTTAGACGTAAAGCAATATGAGTCATGCTTCTGACCTAGTTGTTAGATGTAAAGAATGACGTTGTGATTCCTCACTTCTGACCTAGTTGTTAGACGTAAAGCAAGATGTGACTGACACTGAGCTACCAACTTAACCACTATGACATTGAGCTAGTGTAGTACTATGATGTGCCAGCATAGTGCTGTGATGAGGTATCATTTTTACTGATACATATTTGATGCAGATGATGATAGCATTCTTTCGAGAATGATAATGTTGTTGATGAAGAAAACTTCTAATGACTTGTAAATATGCTAGCCAATGTTTCAAGATGATATTGACGGTACTGTCCTCCAGATGCCACTGATGATGCAGACCTCTCTCGCCTGATGCTGATGAAGAATACCCTTCTTATTAAGGGGGAGTGTTGAAATAATGTAACTGCGAAGAGCATTCTTATTACTATTGTTATTTTATTATTAGGATTAATCCCCATTGTGGATTAATCATGTCGGTAATTGTATAAGGACCAAATCCCCTTTTGTGGATTGGTCATCAGACAATTATAAAGGGCAGAATAAGAAGTCGGCCCCAACAGTTATTATTGAAGACCCAAAATTAATTAAAGGTGGGTTTACCCACCCAGAGTGAGAGGTCGGCCCTGCCAATGAAACCCCTCTCACACGTGCCAGTCTTGTATAAATAAGAGGCTAGCACCTCACTTCTAAGACACAACTCACTTGCTCATTTCTCTTATGAGGCAAGCTGAAATTACCAGAGAGAGGAGAAGAAGAGTGGTGCATCTCTTGGGGAGGACTTTCTGTATTGGTTTGAGTTATCTCTTGAACATTGTATAAGCTATTTATGATAAGGAAGTTTTTGTTAGGTTTTCTTCCCCTAGAGGATTTCCCAGGATAAATGTTGTGTCTCTTGTGAATGTGTATTTCTCATTGATATTGTTCTTATTATGCTCTTATCTATTGAAATGCAAAGAACTATAATAATGACATAAACATTAACATTTTTATTTCCCAAACCAATATCTCATTAATTTTGTATAGATTACCTAATAGACCAAAATATTCCAAAAATACCCACTATCATTAATTTTGTATGCTATTGGACATACTTGCTATTGCATAAAGGAAGTAGAGAAAGGATCAAATGAAAATTCCATATCATATACCATTTTTTACATTTGAAACGTTGCAAGACCTATCTATCTTGTTCATACAAACAAGAGAACTTAAAATAATAGTCAGTTCACCTTGAAATCCATTGCAAAAGTTGGAGAACACTTCACTACAAGAGTCCTTGATGAGAGTCTTAGGAGAATTTTTTTATCAATAATAGAATTATATGTTAATTTTTTCAGATTATATCAACATAAATTATATTCATATGCACATATATGCAAATTTTTCTTACTTAAAAATAATTTAATATAAAAAATTATTTTAAATATTAATATTTATTTTACACACATAAAATAGTTACATAAAACAACTTCCTTTTGTTGATAATCAACATGTTGGATCATGTTTTCATTGATGCCAATGGTTTGATTATTTGGGAGATTGTTGGATCATATGTCATTGATGTAAATGGTTTGGTTTGATTGATGTCAAGTTATTGATTGATTAACAATTGATATGATGCCCTTTATGAGAATAATAGATGTCCAAGTGGAAACCAATTGATAAAGATGAATCATTCATATGATGCCCATGATGAGAATGATAGATGTCCAAGTGGAAACCAATTGATAAAGATGGATCATTGATATGATGCATTGATGAAGATGGATCAATGAGTTGTCATTGATACATGATGCATAGTTTATATATGATGCAATGGTGAATTGATGCAAAGATGAATCATTATTGTCTTATCATGGTTGATAAGGTGCACAAATGGATGAACTCCAAAGTGGTCCCCTTATGGTGAAAACCCTCATGGGAAGATGCTTTAGGAATTGAGTTATCCTAGAAGAATGGTTGGAGGACCCATGCTTGCATGTGGAATAACGAGATGAATATCAATGAAGTTGTTGGTGAAACTATCCTAGATGGATAGTGCTTGACATGCCATTTCCAGTGGTATGTGGAATGTCACATAACTCCTCACGGTTTGAGAATTATGGCTCTACGAAGTTGAAGGACCCCCATATGATGGCTTGAAGCCCCAAAAGGTCAAAGAAGTCAAAGTGCTTGAAAAGAAGAAATCATTATTTGAATGATAAAGTAAAGTGACAAAATCAAGAAATATTATTTAAATGATAAAATGAAGTGACAAAATCAAGAAGGAATATTTAAATGATAAAGTATTGGAGAACTTTCTATTCATGGAAAGTGATTAACCCTAAAATAGGGGAAATATGTTAAGTGATCTAGAAATGGATTAAGTAACCTAAAAATGGGTTAAGTGACCTAGAAGATGAAAGTATAAATAAGAAGCTAGGATCTCTTGTAAAATGTACATTTGGTGATAATCCTTTTGTGGATCAATGGAGAGCTTCTTGTGAATATCTTGTGGCCTATTGATGGAGAGATTCTTGTGAGAGCATCCCATTGGTGTGGATCTCTTGAGCATGATTGAAGATATATTCTAAGGAAGAGAGCGAGAGGAGGATCTTATGGACGCATTAAAGTTTCGGCAATGTCGGAGATCTTGACGGCAAAAGTCTCAAATTCATAGAAAACCCTATTTTATGATGTCCACGCGGGTTGTCTGTGTATAGGGTGCATGTACATGTAGGCTGGTTGTGTACAGGGTGAGTGTACACGTGGGCTGACTGTGTACATGGAGCGTGGAGTGGATAAAATCATGGAGATTTTTGTTTGAGTTGGTGCCAAGCTCTTGGATGATGAGGCAGGTTCCAGATCTGCATTCTATGGCCTCAGATCTATCACTGAGACATTGGTATGGTTGCATTATTGCCTTGATGGATACTATTGTTTGATGTGTTGTGAATGCTTAGGGCATTCTTGGTATGGTTTCTATGATGTAGTTCAGTTTGGTTGATTTGGTTGATGGAGTGAGCAGCACTCTTGTGATTCAGTAGTGACATGATTGCTATGGTATACTAGTTGTTTATACATGATTGCGATAGCATTCATATTGATTTGTTGAGGAGCATGAGCAAGCTATTGGAGAGCTTGGATGTGTTGTGACTGGCTGTGGGTCAGTTTGGACAGTGGAAGATAGAAGAGAAAGTGATTGTAGGTTGCAGAGGATCTGAGCACGTGAAGAAAAGAAAAACCCTAGTTGCTTAGAAGCATATGCTTGTTGCATTATACACTGGTTGCGTTCACACGCGGGCTGTAGTGAGCCAGGGCGTGTGCACACGCGGGCTGCACTACTGACAGGTCGCATACCTGTTGACAGATTGATATCTGTTGAGGATTGTTGCCTCATCTCATTTGGTGCTGAGAATGTAAGTTGAGTCTTCCATATAGAGCTGGTGCTCTTGTAGAGTTGTACTCTATTCAATTGTTGCTGATAAACCCCAAGCATTGTAGTCCGTAATAAAAAGAAAATTGTACATACATCTTGTGTTCTTTGTGTTCATTGTGGTGATGACTTGTTGATGATATATTGTTAATATGTGCTCACATCTAACTGGTTATAAATGAAAACAATGGGTAATGAATAAATGTTGAATGTTAATTGATGAGCTTTTATGCAAGAGGGAAGTTTTAGGAAAAAGAGCCCCACACTCATTCACCCCCCCCCCCTAAGTCTAGTAGGTGTGTCCAACACAACAAACATTAACAATAAAGTCTTTTAACTTTTTAGATATCTCAATGCTTTTATGTATATACATATATTAAAAAATAAGTATATAAAGTGAACAAAACGCTTTTATGCACAAGTTTAACTTAAAAATATTGTTGATTAATGGTCATAATTTTAATTTTGATATTTTGCTTAGCGATTTTTCACATTGTGCAGAGCCTTTTGCTATGACCATATCTACACACTCCGCATAGATATATATCTTCTGCACCTCTGCACTCTACACAAGTATATCCCTCGCATAGCCAACACTAAAATGTGTTGTTAAATCCAAAGCCAAAGCCAAACCAAAATCTTCTTAAAAAACCAATTATCATTATTCTGACAAGCGATGTAATTTGCACGATAACTGAGTCATTTATGACACATTGATTTGTTAATATTCCACCAATAACTCCATACTTAGTTGAAGTCATTTTAAACAACAATGTTTATTATAAAAAGTAAATATATAAAGTGAACAAAATGATTTTATGCATATGTTTAAGTTGGTCTATTTTGAACTCTTCTACAAAGAATTGTTATCATTCATTCCCACGCTTTAACAACTCTGCACTTCAAATAGTTCCAAAACAAAAATTATGGCAAACAATGTAATTTGCACCATAACGAGTCATTTATGGCACATTGATTTGCTAAGATTCCACCACTAACTCTCCACACTTAGTTGAATTTATTTTAAATAACAATGTTTATTATAAAAAACAAAAATAACCATTAGATTGATAATTTTGTATAAATTACTTAACAGACTTGCTACTACATAAAGGATGAAACTAAAAGTCCATATCATATACAATTTTTTACACTAAAAAGTTGCAAGACTTTTCTATCTTGTTCATACAATTAAGAGAACTTTGACTAAAGTGTTTTGATCAAACATTACACCAATACCACAACAAACTTTAAAAAAACATAGTAGTTGCATTATGCATGAGGCACACACTATGAAATAACAAGCAGAGAAACTAATTGCACATGTCTATGAAATACATAAATTACTGAATAGACCAAAATATTTCAAGAATACCCATTATCAATAATTTTGTATAAATTAATGAACGAACTTACTATTGCATAAAGGAAGCTAAGAAAGGAGGAAACTAAAAGTCTATATTTACAAATTGTATATGAATATATCGAAAGTTTAATTGATATAATTATGGTTTACATTTATTATCACACAGGAATCTAATGTATCTTAAAATCAAAATCAAACCAAAATCTTTTAAAACCACCCATTATCATTAAGTTTCTAGAATCTGCACAATTAAATGTAACCATGAAACCAAAGCCAAACCAAAATCTTCTAAAACTACCCATTATCATTATTTTTCTATAAAATATTGAATACATGTATTACTAAAATGTATTGTTAAAGCCAAAACCAAACTAAAATCTTCTTAAAAAACCCACTATCATTAATTTTGTATAAATTACTGAATAGACTAAAATCTTCCAAAAATACCCACTATTAGTAATTTTGTATAAATTATTGAGCATACTTGGTACTCCATAAAGGAAACAGAGAAAGGATGAAACTAAAAGCCCATATTATATACCATTTTTTACATTGAAAAGTTGCAAGACTTGTCTATCTTGTTCATACAAATAAGATAACTTTGAGTGAAGTGCTTTGATCAAACATTGCATCAATACCGCAACAAAATTCAATAAAACATAATAGTTGCATTATGCATGAGACATACACTATGAAGCAACAAACTTCAATCAAACACAATAGTTGCATTATGCGTGAAGCATACACTATGAAGCAAGAAACACATGAACTAATTGCACCTAAATATTAATATTTATTTTACACACATAAAATAGTTACATAAAACAACTTTCTTTTGTTGATAATCAACAAATATTAACACTAAAGTCTTTTAAATTTTTAAATATATCAATGTTTATATATATATTAAAAAAAAGTAGATAAAGTGAACAAAATGTTTTTATGCATATATTTAACTTAAAAAATATTGTTGATTAATAGTTAGAATTTTAATTTTAATATTTTGCTTAGCCATTTTTCATTCCCATATATCTATATATATATATATATATATATATATATATATATATATATATTCTACACCTCTGCACACCTCGCACAACCAACACTAAAATGTATTGTTAAAGCCAAAACCAAACCAAAATCTTCTTAAAAAAATTGGTTATCATTATTTTGACAAGCGATGTATTTTGCACGATAATAGGGTCATTAATGACACATTGATTTGTTAAGATTCAACCACTAACTCTCCATACTTAGTTGAATTTATTTTAAGTAACAATGTTTATTATAAAAAAATAAGTATATAAAGTGAACAAAATGTTTTTATGCATATGTTTAAGTTGGTCTATTTTGAACCCTTCTATGAAGAATTCATATCACTCATCCTCCCACACTCCCACACTTCCACAACTCCGAACTTCAAATAGTTCCACAACATGGATTCTAACAAACGATGTAATTTGCACGTTAATAAGTCATTTATGACACATTGATTTGCTAAGATTCCACCACTTACTCTCCATACTTAGTTGAATTTATTTTAAGTAACAATGGTTATTATAAAAAACAAAAATAACCACTATCAATAATTTTGTATAAATTATTGAACAGACTTGTTACTGCATAAAACAAAGATAGAAAGGATGAAACTAAAAGCTTGTATCATATACAATTTTTTACACTAAAAAGTTGCAAGACTTGTCTATCTTTTTCATACAAATAAGAGAACTTTGAGTGAAGTTCCTTGATCAAACATTACACCAATGCCCCAACAAACTTCAATAAAGATCAAACATTACACTAATACCCCAACAAACTTCAATAAAACATAGTAGTTTCATTATGCATGAGGCACATAAACTATCAAAAAACAACCTAGAAACTAATTGCACATGTTTGTGAAATACATAAATTATTGAATAGACCAAAATCTTCCAAAAGTATCCACTATCAGTAATTTTGTATAAATTAGTA
Organism: Picea engelmannii; assembly: GCA_009831015.1. NCBI lineage: Eukaryota > Viridiplantae > Streptophyta > Pinopsida > Pinales > Pinaceae > Picea > Picea engelmannii. The sequence continues at coordinate 13,667 of ML787170.1, forward strand.
AACGAACTTGCTACTGCATAAAGGAAGTAGAAAAATGATGAAACTAAATGTCCATATTTACAAATTGTATATGAATATATTCAAAGTTTAGTTGATATAATTATGATTTACATTTATTATCACACGCAAGAATCTAATGTATCTTAAAATCAAAACCAAACCAAAATCTTTTAAAACTACTCATTATCATTAATTTTCTAGAATTTGCGCAATTAAAATGTAACCCTGAAACTGAAGCCAAACCAAACTATTCTAAAACTACCCATTATCATTGTTTTTCTATAAATTACTGAATATATCTGTTACTAAAATGTATTTTTAAATCCAAAACCAAACCAAAATCTTCTTAAAAAAACTCGTTATCATTGATTTTGTATAAATAACTAAATAGACCAAAATCTTCCAAAAATACCCACTATTAGCAATTTTGTGTAAATTATTGAACATACATGAACATACTCGGTACTTCATAAAGGAAGTAGAGAAAGGATGAAACTAAAGTCTCATATTATATACCATTTTTTACACTGAAAAGTTGCAAGACTTGTCTATCTTGTTCATACAAATAAGAGAACTTTGAATGAAGTGCTTTGATCAAACATTACACCAATAACACAACAAACTTCAATAAAACATAGTGGTTGCATTATACATGAGACATGCACTATGAAGCAACAAAATTCAATAAAACACAGTAGTTGCATTATGCATGAGGCATACACTATGAAGCAAGAAGCGCGGGAACTAAGTGCACATGTTTGTGAAATACATAAACTAATATGGCACACAACTGGTTAAAAGCAAGATACTTTATCAACACTTTCATCTTGTTCAATAAGTGTTGTAGACACTTTGCAAAAACAAGTTACAGGTAAATTTGTCTACTGTTAAAAAAATAAACAAGTAATTAAAACTATTCATTTCAACAAAGAAGTTGGGAAGAACCTCATCTTTGTGGCTTATAGCCGACTATATTATGATCAAACATAAAAAGAACAGTGTTCAATTTAACATTGCCACATACCAGCTACAAAATCATAGTCCAATTTATTCCATTGATTGTTGCAATCATGGTGTTTCAATGATATCTCGAATAATAAAACTACACTCCCAAAAAATTGATTCTCAAATCTAAATCCACCCACCACAATTAATTAGAACAAAAGAATTCAATTAAAATTAGTTGTAATCCATAAAATCTGTCACACAAAATCATGTCATACAGTGCACAAATCTATGAATCGTACTAAATTTAATGAAGAATAATAACTGAATTATATATATATATATATATATATATATATATATATATATATATATATATATATATATATATATATACAAACATCAAAAATCAACAATAAAAACAAAAACAAATTGTTTGGCCCAGGGCTTTAAATGTCCTCAGTTACCAACAATTACCAAATGACATAGTAGCAAGCTTCAAAAACTGAGATGGTATTAAAACTTTGAGACTTGTACATGCACCCATTCCACACCTGTTCCAACCATCCACTCGTACATGCACTCGTTCTGCACTTGTTCCAACCACCCACTAAATGTGCAAAATTAAATGTCCTATTAAATTCCCGTTGTCACCCCAACAATAAGATGTTGTTTTAAAGGACCAATCAGAACACCAAAAAAATTAAATTGCTCGCAACAAAGTTAAACTTTGGGAAAAAGCACTAAATTTTTGGTCCACGCAAAAACAAAATTGTACTCAATGAAAAAAATATTGTTATAGTCCTAGGCCTTCGGCAGGGACTAATAAGGAGAGATCAAAAGAAACACTAAAACTTTTAATATTTTAATCCATGATAAAAATGAAATACAAAAAGTCTATTTATAGGTTAGTAATATGGATATTTGGAGTTAATACTTCAACTACTTAACACATTTATGGGTATACTATGTTTGGTGTCATCTTGATTAGGGGTTATATTATATTAGGGGGTTATTATGTTCTAAGTCAAAGTGTGGTGTTAGGGAGTGATTGCATCAAGGTCATAGGGTTTGAGGGTCATAATCTATCAATGGGTCAGTGTGTCTAGGGTCATAGTGTAATAGGGGGTTAGTGTATGAGGAGGTTCGTATGTTAAGAGTCATAATGTATTACGGGGTCAGTATATTAGGGGGCTAGTTTGTGTGGGAGCTATTGTGTTATGGGTTATCATGTATATAGGAGTTAGTGTGTTTAGGGTCAAGGGGTGATTGTGTATGGGTTTCATAAGGGTTAAGGGGGTATAGTGTCATAATGGTTAGTGGGTATAATGTCATAGTGATTAGGGAGTGTAGTGTCATAATTAGGATTAAGAGATATAGTGATCTTAGGTCCATAATTGATAGGGGTCTCATTGTTTTAAGGGGTTTGTGTCTTCAAGGATCATATTATGTTAAGGGTCAAAGGGGTTAAGAGTTATATGTGTTTAGGGTGATAATGTTTAAGGGTTAATGTGTAATAATGGGTTAGTATGTTAGAGGTCACATTGTGCCCAAGGTTGTAATAGTCATGGGTTGTAGTGTATTACAAGGTTGGCATGCTATGAGGGGTTGGTGTGTAAGGGGTCATAATGAATGGGTTTCATAGTCTGTTAGGGGTGATTATGGAAAGGGTTACAAGGTATAATGTGCTTGAGTCATATTGGTTAGTAGTTAATGTGTGTTAATGGGTTAGTGTGTTAAGGGGTAATTATGTTAGGGGTCATAGAGGTTAACATGTATAGTTGTCTAGGGTCATAGTGATTAGGGGTCAAAGTTTTTTTGGGGATTAGAGTTTTCAAGGTAATAGTGTGTCAAAGGAAAATTATGTCAAGGGTGATAAGGATAAGGGTAGATATCGTGCCTTGGGTTGTAGTGATTAGAGATAATAATATATTATGGGGTTACTTTATTCAAATCATAATCTGTTAAGGGGTTGTTGCATCATGGGTCATAGGGGTTAAGGGCCATAATGTATTAGGGTTTTAGTGTGTTTAAGTTTATAGTGTGTTAGAGGGTAATCATGTTAAGGATCATAGAGGTTAATGGTCATAGTGTATTAGGGTGTTAGTAGGTTACAGGGATGGGGGTTACGGGTTAATAATGTTATTCGGTTATGAGGTTAAAGGGTTTATGAGCCAACCATGGTATATATGATCAACAATGGTCAATTATGTCTAGCAAATTAGTGGGGTCAGTAGGTAATAAGGTTAGTAGATTAAGGGTTCATAGGTTATTTGGTCAATGTGGTCAATATGACCAAATATGATTAATATGGACAATATGGTCAAAATGGTCAATATAATCAAGGTCGCTAACCATGGTCAATATGGTCAACAATGGTTAACCATAATCAACTTAGTGCACCTAACCCTATGGGAATTGAACTGGGACCTCCATAATGTGTCAGATTGCCAACAATGTCCTAATCACAGTGGCACCGACTAATTGAATTATCCCTCGAGGCAATTAACAACTTTTTATTTATTATTATCATTATTTATTAATTACTATTATTATTATCATTTTAATATCATTAGTTAAAGGATGTTTATTTGGTATAATAACAAGACTCAATAACATCTTCAAAAGAGGGACTAATTTTTTTGCCCATTAAAACATATATGAAAACATTTCAATAAGCATGTTTTAAGATGTTTTTGTAGTTGTAATTTTGGACATTTTTATGACGTTATTTTTCCAATAAAAACATATATGAAAGCATTTCAATAAACATTTTATAAGACGTTATTGTAGTTGAGTATGGACATTTTTATGACGTTATTTTGACATTTTTATATAATTTTTGAAAGATTTTTTACAAAGCCTCTAATATTTAAAGTTTAGACCATTAATTACCAAAAAAAAATTGCTTCAATGGTAAAAATATGTCTTAGTAATCCAAAATTGTATATTAATATCACAACTTTGGTATAACTCCGAAGCAACCATGTTATATATTTTATATTAATTCACTTTTTAAAATTGCATCATAATTTAGCTCATCCTTACATCATAGTCTAGCTCAGAAGAAAACAAAGTATTTATAAGTAAACATGAGATTCAATGAGAAGGCCTTGGCCTTCATTTCCTACTAAGAACTCTGCATGGTCACATAATTTAATTTATTATACACAATATTACACACATCATTGAGATATCATTTTATCAAGTCCATATGACTTAGGCATCTAGGTACACTATTTACGTAATAGTCCATTACCAAAATGGGGGTGTTATAATTTCAAGGTATCATGTTTCATTTTCATGAATTATTTTTAAATTGAGTTTTAAGAGAGGATTTGGATGTTGTATTTAAGGTTTATTCATAGTGGATTTAATAATAATAATATAATTTTAAGGTTATGGCCAAGTCAGACATCAAATTGATGTATGAGACCCCCTTGTTTGTGAGACAAGGGACTGCTCTATGCAGTGTTCGAATGCTAAAGTCCATGAAAGTATACATACCCTACTCCCCACTAAAATTGAACTTACAACTTCCTAACAAAAAACCACATATTGTTACTAATAGACACACTCAAATTATACTCAATATTTAAATATTCACATTTAACATTTATAAAATATTTTTCTTCCAAAAAGATATTCTCAATATAAATATTGTTAGGGTTTCAAAAATGGTTACATTTAATAATCCCAATTAAAAAAGAAAAGAAGAAAGAAAGTCTATGCACCATATATCTAGAAGCATAATAATAATAATAATAGAAACATTCAGCAATCAACAAGACTTAAATATTGTATGTCGTCATCAAGATGGCGAGAAGTGCAACGAGACTTAAATATTGTATGTCGTCATCAAGATGGCGAGAAGTGCAACGTGTAAAAGGGAAAGAGGTTCGGATATTTTTTTAATATAACCGCATTGTAATCGTCGTAGAGGGCCCATACATGAAAAATGATGGTAGGCAATTTTGGGAACATATCACATAATTTTATTTTTATACTGAAACACACAAGTCGTTGGTGGTAGTAGATTGTAAGAAAAGTGACACAAATTGTCGTCATGGTAGTGATAGGGCACAAGAGAGGAAAATAAATATGGTCGTCATGGTAAGGCATGGTTAATGGATAGGGTACTATAGGTTATGGAAATATGGTTAATTTAATTAATATAATTAAATATGGTTAATATAATTAATATAATTAAATATAGTTAAAGTGGTTAATATAGTTAAGATGGTCAATCATGGTTAATATAGTCAATAATGGTTAACTATGATCAAGGGTTAATGTTTAGAGTATTAGTTGAATTATGATGATTTATCTTGAGTGATAGTCAACATTAGTCAATATGAGTTTAGTGGGTTAGGAGGTTGGTAGATTAAGAATTAGAGGTTAGTAGGACAATGTAGTCAATATAGTCAACCATTGTTAATATATCTAATTGGTCAATAGGCTTAAGTGGTTATATTGTATTTTAGAGTTAATGTGTTCGAGGTCATAGTGTTTTAAGAGCTAATTGTGGCAAGGGTCATAAGGGTCAAAGTCTCAAAGAGTATAGTGGCATAGTGGTTACGAGGCATAGTGTGTCTAGGGTCATAATGGTTAGAGGTCTTGTCATGTTAATAGGTTTATGTGTTTGGGGGTCATATGTATCAAACGATGATTTTATTAAGGGTCGTAATTGTTAGAGGGTATAGTGGGCACACGTTTAGAGTACTAAAAGGGTAATTATACCAAGGCTCATATGGGTTAAGGGGATTAGTGTATCTGTGATTATAATGGTTATAACATGAATAATACATAGTAAATAATATTGACCGTGGCACAAGGGGAAAACATGTCGTTAATGGATTTGAATCTTTTTGGGGGGAATGATTGAATGTCAATATTTCACCAACCAACCAAGCTCTCATTATTTTATCACTAATATTCATTATTATTATTACTATTATTACCACCTATTGTTATTTAGTATTATCATTGTTTATTAATTACTATTATTTTATTTATTTGTGTTAATATTATTAATTTGGATGTTTATTTGGTATACAATATAAGACTCAATAATGTCTTAAAAAGAGGAACTAATTATTTTTGCTAGTAGGTGCATTTAGGGCTTTGGAGTGTAACATTATTATGTTTATGTGTTGTTTTAAGTTATTAACATAGGATTAATTGATGTCCCACCTAGGATGCAAGTGCTTATTTTTGGTGGAGAGGGACGTTGAAGAGTTGTTGATGGATTTTAACATCTTTTGATATTGCTATAGATCTTGTAAATGGGCTTGAAGTTCCAAACATTTCGTTAAGCTTACTATCCACAAACGATATGGATGATGCATTGAAAATTCCTAGGACAAAGAGTCGAGAGGAGCCTGAACAAGATGAAGAAGAGGAGATCTCAACTACTTCTTTATTGGAATTCATGATTTTTTGATCTCTTAGGTTTATGATTTGGAGTGTCAAGGGTATTGTTGGGGCATCAAGGAGGAGAGGGAGATTAAGGTTGGTGGTTGATTGGTGATACTTGAGTCTATTGATGTTCATGGCGAAGGAAGACACGCATATTAATTTTCCCCATTGATCATGATGACGATGAGAAGGAATAATTCTAACATAGTGTTGAATAAAGTAGAATATGTCATTAAAGGTTTCATGGGTATGTAATCTCAAATAGGAGCATGGAATTATTCCTTCCGAGTCTCTCATTATCATCTTATAGTGCTACATGACGATAGTAATAGTGGCAACATTGGTATGCATTATTACAACTCCTCTGGAACTCTCCACCAATAATCATCCTTTGCCTCTAGTTGTTTCAACTACGACTCCCCACGATGAAGAGAGTAGAATGGATACAAGTGACCAATCTTGGTCATCTAGCATTGATGGAGAACTTGACCTCCTTAGTGGCATTGAATGATTGAAGGAGGGCATGGCCTGCAATGAAGTTGTCCACATGTGTATCTTTCATAACTAATGCTACTTACCCTTCCAGAAGAAATCATTAGCAAATTCCTAATAGTTAGGGATGATCTTTCTAAATCCTTGAATACACATTACACACCCCCAACTTAAAAAACAAAACAAAACAAAATCCACCATATCAAAAACCAAAATCGTAAATGCCTTTTTTAAGTTCTATGCACATTTTGCATGTGCAACAACTGAAACAGAAAACATCAATACCAACTACATGACACCATCACATTATCACCAAAACTAGTAGACAAATGTATACACCATTTGAGTTGAAGAAAATGAGTGAAGTCAAGCATGATAAATAAAGACATTATCATTTTATGAGATTATGTAAGCAACCATCAATTAGAGAAAACAGTTAGACAAAGTCCATGAGAAAACATCTTGTACTGGGGTGCAAGTATTTATATTTAGGTAATTGTTAAGTTGCATGATGAAGTTGGAGAAACTTTTGTGATTGAAGTAATTGGGCACTAGCTCTTTGGAAAACTCAAGCGGTCACCACACAATGAGCATGGCGTTATCTTCCCCCATGAGACAATATGAATTTTGGTGGAATTATCAACAATCCCACCACCATGGTACATATTGTCAATGGTGGCTAGTGATTTACTAGGGTTTGAGTGGGTAACATGGTTAGTATATTAAAAAATTCTAGGTAAGTGGGTTAATGCGGTCAATATGGTCAAATATGACCAAAGTGATCAATATAGTCAAGATAGTCAACCATAGTTAATAGTGATTAACCATGATCAAGGATTAATGTTTAGTGGTGATAGTTGAATTATGATGACTTATGTTGACTGATAGTTAGCATTAGTTAATATATGTCAATTTGGGTTAGTGGATTTGGAGGTTGGTGGATTAGGGGATTAAAGGTTAGGGGATTAAAGGTTAGTGGGACAATGTGATCAATATAATCAACCATGGTTAATATATCCAATTGTTCAATAGTCGTTAATAATTTGTATTGGTTATATAATATTTTAGAGTTAATTTGTTTGAGATAATAGTGTTTTAAGTGATGATTGTGTTAAGGGTTTGAGATAATAGTGTTTTAAGTGATGATTCTATTAAAGGTCATAAAGTGCAAGGAGTATAGATCAAGAGGATGTCAAGAGGGCATTTCAACTTTCATAGGGATGACAATGTCACTACTTCCCCAACCAACCAAACCCATTAACATTTTATCACTAATATCATTATTATTGTTGCTATTACTACTAATTATTATTTGTTAATTTCATTATTTATTATTTTTATTGATATTGTTAACTTCAACATTTATCCATACTTATATATGTGGATATTAAAGTCACAATTAAAGTTTATTTTAAGGTGTTTTGCAATTATTTTGAAATCCATTTTGATATTATTATATGTATGTGTCAATATCTTAATGGTCCATTGATATTGATGTGTTTTTTCTATATATTTGGATTGATCCATGAATATTGATGTTTTTTTTCTATATATTTGGATGTCACTTATATGGGTCCACATTACATGGTATATGCAGAGTTTTAGAAATATATAGTAATGATATTCCTATATGTTTTGAGGTTATTTTTGAAGGTTTAAGACCAGTAAAATGAGGAAAAAGATGTTTTTTCATGTGTTTTTTTAATTGAAGTAAAATGTCTTTTTATATATAGTTTATGAATTTTTTTTATGTGTTTTTTATTTATTTATTGAAATCACTTTTGAGGATCCATATTAGATGGTATATAATGTTAAATGGTATATAGAGGATGTTGGAAATGTGGAGTAAGGGTTTTAAAATGTTGTACTTTAAATGTTTTAAGAAATTATTATTTTTGGGTGATATTTCTCGAGGACATTTAATTTTAAACTATAAAAAATAGTAATTTCATGCAAATTTATATCGTTAAATCCTGTAAAAATAATCATTTGTAGAACAGTTAGACAACACCTTTTAAAATTGTTATAATTATAATTCACATTAACAAAAATAACTATAAAACTATTTTAATGATTTGAAAAGATTTTTCAACTCACATTAACAAAAATAACTATACACTTATGAAGAGCAATTATGTTGTAAAACTATGGAAAAATGAATTTTTTTTGTAGGTTGAAAGATTCTCCAAACGACCTTCTCCTTTTATCGAGAATTCTGAATATGAAAATTGGAAAATACCCAAAAACATTTTATTCCCCTTACTAAATCTCAATGAAAGAACAACAAAGTCAATTGTAATTATATCTAGAATCAAAATAATAATAATATCGGGAATCTTTCAACATTATAACCTATAGTCAACAAGACTTTTTCGGTTTTAAATTCCATTTTGCATTAAATATGCAAGTGAAAATAAAAGAGGGTCCACGTGTGAAGAAAAATGACGGTGGCCAATGTTAGGAACATATATCAAACAATGCCTTCACATAACGCCACATATAATTTAAAAAACATGAAGGGTCCACACATGAAAAATAATTGAGGGCAATGTTAGGAACGTAGATCAAACAAATGCCCCCCTCGTGAAACACACAAGTAGTTGGCAGTGGAGAAGTAAAACACGGAAGGTTTGAAAAGTCAATTGAATTTAAACCAAAAAGGGTTAGATATTTTTATATATCAAATGATTTTTTCGTGTTTAGTAAGAAATTTATAATTTAGGGGGTTATCTAATTGTTCTATGAAATGGTTTTTTTTGGAGTTTAATTTTATAAATTTATAAGAAAACAATATTTTTTGTTGTTTAAAATCTATTTTTGAATGTAAAAATGGATTCAATCGTTGAAAAGTCTCTAAGACATTAGAATTATACAGAAATAATTAGAGAAACTTGGCATTAGAATTATACAGAAATAATTAGAGAAATTTGAGGATCTAACAATTTATCTAACAATTTCTTGTTGGATTTTGGACAATTGTCCCTCAAAAATAAAAATATGACCTAAAAAAATAATTTCTTAGAACATTTACACTCGGGCTTTTTTGTTGTTTAAAATCCATTTCTAAATACAAAATGAATTCAATATGCTGAAAAACCTAAATTGTCTAACTATTCTAACCTAACATTTAAAATAAAAATAACTATTAGTACACTGAAACAATAAATCCAACCCTGCACAATAAATCCATCCAATAGACAAGTGAGGGTTTCAAGGTGGTTTGATCCTGGGGATTTCACTGATTGATTGATAGTGAACAGATAAATCGATGTTAAGGAACCGACGTGGCCACGCAGTGAAAATACAAACCCACCCGGGTGTCGTAGTCCGAACACCATAGGTCGCGCAGTCGGTGGAGGTGGAAATTCATGGCAAGATGCAACAACCACGTCGCACACATTGACCTTCGCTGCACAACGATATGATGCCGCACAAATAATTCTCTAATTCCATTTGCTAAGGATTTCAGGCTGCAAACGGCCTCGCATTATCCAAGCAAGCTTCGAATTCTTCGGTATTAGCAGGGGAAAGAAAGCTGTAGAAGTCTTACAAACAGACATCACGGGTGCCAAGAGCAGCTGTAGTTGCTTCGGCCCTACCATGGGAACCGAGGCGAGCAAAGTGGTGTCTGAGTCGGAATCCTTGTGGCCTAGGTTCAAAAGGCGTATAAAACGGAAAAGCAAAAAACAGTCTTCCATGCCAAGCCCTTTCTCAAACTACGCTGTCGAGATTTCCCCTAATGGGGTTATCAGCGGGAAATCGGAGGGTTTGGTGAGGATTGTTTCGGTTTCTCGAGACGGAGAATTGATTCCTGTAATTCTGTCACCTGCCAGGAAAGCAATTTCCAATGATCAACAGCCCGCCAAGAAGAAGAAGAAGCCGCCACGGGGTTTCGATGCAGCAGAGATCAAGGTGAAGTCACACGATGCAGCTGACATTTCTGTGAAGTCACGCGAATTAGAAGTTCGTACTGAAGAATTAGTTCCAAAGCAGAGTTCCGAAGAAGAAAAAAAGGTTGGCGTGAGAATGTTGAATCGGCGGTCGTGGGTTCGAATCGGCAAAGCCTTTCTGTTCCCAACGGTAAGTAAACATTTGAGCTTCGATTTTTAACCTATGTCAGCGGTTATGGGTGTTGGATACATTTAATTGGAAGGAATGCGTGGCTGAAGTTGTCCCTGCCTGCTATTTTTGTTTATCAGGTGCCTGATTTGCATCGAAATAGCCGAGCTGGGCTGAAGGTTTCACAAGACTCTCTCCGTGGAGGCCACGCAAAGGATACCGAAGCGCCAGTGATCGAGCAAGGCAAAGCACAAGAGATCAGACCGGAAAACGAGCTGCCAGATTCGATCCCGGTACCAATCGACCAAGCATCGAAGTCTAATCGCATCTCCGCGGAAGTGGATTCTAAGAGCGGCAAGCAGTTGAAATCTATTGGTTTTCACAGGAAGGTGACTTCCAATGCCAACACGCCTAACAGCCCTTTCAAACGTCAGGGCATCGAATCCGCTGATCTCCTCTCCTCGTCGTCCTCGTGTCCGCAGTTTCCGCGCCCAGACATGTCTGCGATGCCGAGTAGTCCTAAACCTAATTCGCAGCTTAGGAAGCTTAATAGGACTGCAAAAAGAAAGGGAACTCGAACCCGAACCAGTGCAAAGTCTTTGGGGGGCGCAACAGGTGAATGCGAAGGATCTGTTAGTGCTATAAATTTATGGGTTGTTATTATAATTCTGGGATGCCTGGTAGTTCTGTCAAACAGGCTCGTAGGCGTTCTGTGCACTTCCTTATGGTGGTATTTACTTCCCGGCCTGCTGAAAAGAAAATAGAGTGTCAACTGCCGCAGCAGCAGGTGGGTCTGAGACGAAAAAAACATAACAGGAATCCGAGCGACCTCAGCGCTCCCATTCAGTTGGGTGAGTATCGAAAAAAGGGGCATGAATAAATAAAGATCGGTGAAGGTTTCGGTTATTGTGGAGCAGCCATTTCAATTTCAATGGAATAATTTACCCGGCTCTGAAAATGATTCTTATTCTATTTTGAAGCTATTCGTGTATTATATGTATACACTAAGCTGTCATAAGGATAATGTTTATTTTGTATGGGAGGTATGTGTTTTTATAAAAAATTGTACTATTTATTTATCCATTGAATAGTATTTCTACTTCAGTTCTGATCTGCACCTGTGTCTCTTCTTACTTCTTAAATAATATTGTAAATGAGAGTGTACAAATCGATTTGCAAACTTGCAAAATTTTATTGTAAAAATCATAATTTTTTATTGCCAAATTATGTTGAAATTATATTATGAAATAGTTTTGATATAAATGAGATTATATTATGAAATAGTTTTAATATGAATGAGAGTTTAATAATTCATTTATAATGTCAAAATAAAATTTGTAAAATTGTAATTTTTCATTATCAAAATAATAATTTTTTATGATCTGATTATATTGAAATTATATTATAACGTACGCATTTGCATAATCCATTTGCAACGTCAGCATTTGCATAATTGCACTATTTCATTGTCAAAATAACCCATTTTTATTACCAAATTATGTTAAATATACTGCAAGATAGAGAAGTTTACTTCAAAATTTTAGTTCAAATTATTGAAGTTTTAGTTCAATTTATTGAAGTTTTTGAATTGATAAAAAATGCCCCCTATGTAGGTTAGTCGTCGAATTTAGCCGGCCCCCCCAAAAAAGAAGTGTTTTTTGAATACCGGTTATCCTACACCCGTCAGCAAAAATCATCCCCGTGAAGTTCGGAAGTCCCTGTTCTGATGTACAGAGAGGTTTTAAGGGTCGTACTTACTTATTGCTATGGTACCGCTTACAAGACGAGACATAAAAACTGAGGCGGTCTGATCAGGATGAGACACTGGCTGTGTGGAATAATGTATTTCGGTGTACTTTTCGGTGTAAGTCAAATCAGTCAGTAATTATATAATTATATAATTATATAGTAATTATATAGTGTTGTTTAACTATTTTATGTTTTGGTTTGTTTTAGGAATTTGGTGATATAATAATAATAATAATAATAATTTATTTTTAACCTTTGACCTTTTAAGAGGAAACACATGTTCTTAACTATTAGGCCCATTCAGACTGTAATTTTGGATGAAATTGTAATTTTTTGTTAATTAAATTGTATTTTTTGAATGTATAAATAAATTTATGTTGAAAAATTTAGGAAGCATTTTGATTATATTTGTAGATCAACGAGATCTAACAAATTTTTGTCAAATTATAAATAAAAGTAAATAAAAAATATCCCCCCAAAAAACCAAAATATCCATATTTCTGAAAAAAATCAAAACAAATATACATCTATTAAAAACTTTCAAATTAATCAATTTTTTAATTAAAAATATGTAATCTACTTGTGAGATTTAAGGAAAAGATTGTGAGATTTAAGGAAAAGATAGAAGAATATTTTTGATGATATCCACAAATTAAAAGCCAAAATTAACACAGATAACCTTTGTGAATGTCATTCTGGATCAATTATTCATAAAACTACGACAAGCGGCAAGATGTATGTTCATCAACCACGGGTTACGGGTTAAATTGTTGAGATAATTATAACTATTTACTCGTAATAAAAAGAAGTATACTCTTTAAATAAGCCTACAAACAATTATTCCAATTTGCTATTTTGGTCGGAATCCGAGCCATCGTTATATGGCCGCCTGCGGGATAGAGATGGGGACAAACTCTTTCTTTGACTTGCAAACTCTCTTCTCTTTTCAAGTTCCGTGCGGTTCCTCCATTCCTTCGATGACTGAAACCTTGACTATCCCATGGGGAAGTTGGAAGGATGGATGGTAGCCTTGACCAAATTAAAAAAAAAAAAAGGTTAGTGGAAAGGTAGTCTTTACGAAATTAAAAAAAAATAGTGGGAAGAATTTTCTTTGTGAGTTTGAAATTCTTTGTAAAGTAGGAATTTGGTAAGATATAATTATATTTTATTAATGAGAATTTTAATTATATTGGTTTTGGTTCATTTTAATATTATCAAGATTTTTGGAATTTTGAAAAAGTGACTTAATCAGGTGGAAATTGTCTTGTCAAAGAAAAAATAAATTTATTGAAAAATTAAATTTGCCTTTTTTTCAAAAGAAAAATTCTTAATTTTTTTTAAGGAGAAAAATAAAATTATATTCTGCACAAATGCATGTTGTGGCATGCATTTTTCTGATTTTATGGGCATAGAGAGACCTAAAACAAAAACGGTAGTCTCATGACTATTCAAACAAGGAACCACAAAAAGTCACATATAACGACCAAGTGCTCAAGCACTATTCCAAAAAGCAATATAGTCTTCTTTACACTTTTTTTCCACAAAAAAATTGCACATTACATTAAGATATATAATATGTTCAAAATGACATAAAGCTATTACAGATGAAGACCTTGCCTTGAGATATCTCCACCGTCATATCTACTAGTCATAACCATAAGGCTACATAATACCCCCCCCCAAAAAAAATCAATGTTGACTATCCAACATAGTATGGATATTGTCCAAAAAACAAGTAGACAAAAACTTTTATAAATAAAAGTTTTTTGTCTTTACAAGCATACCAAAGGCTACCATAAAAAAGGACCCCACACAACTAGAATAAAAAATCAGCAAATACAGCTTTAAAAAGTATCTTGGTCCCTCATGACCATCAACCCATCGATTGTAAGAAATAGCTCCAGGACGCGCTCTAAGGGCCTTTTTGGATAATATGTCAGCCTCATGGTTCTCTTCTCTCTAGACATGGGCAAAGATGATGTCTGAAAAATTGCTTGAAGAGTTCCTTTACCCTATCTTTCCAACAGTCTATGGAGATAACCTGCAAAGAACCTTTATTACTAAGCCAATCAATTACAATTTTTGAATCACCTATGACATTGAGATCTGTGATGGAAAGTCTATGAGCCAAAGAAAGGACAGCCCAAGCACCCAAAAGTTTTTCTCTTGTGTTTGTACGTCCACCATAATTGAGAGTCCACCTGTAGACAGTGTGTTCATTGAGCTTTATGACTCCCCCCGCTCCACTTAGTTCCCCATTCAATTGAGTCGCCCCGTCAAACCATCCTATGATTCTATTATGTGGCAAGATATGGACATAAAGTCTAATGGATTGCTGAGTTTTCTGGGGGCAATGGTTGGACACAATTGCAATAGAAAGGAAAAAGACCTTCTCCAAGGATGGAGATTTTGACTCAAAAATTGCCAAGTTCCGTTCAATCCAAATGAACCAGCAAATGAACGCTCGCAAGGATGAGAGACTATAGTTTTGTCTAGCCCATAAATCAAAACAATCTATCACTGTAGTTCCCGACCACCCTATGGATAACTTGAAATGTATTTTGATCTTATTCCAAACAGTGCGTGTGAAAGGGCATTGAACAAAGAGGTGAAATACATAATCCTCATTTCCTTTGCATAGTTGACAGAGACCAGGCCCTTGCCATCCTCGCTTGTGGAGATTTTTCCAGGTAAGCAATTTATCTTCTATGAGGAGCCACATAAACAGTTTGATCTATTGAGGGCAATCCCAGGCCCACAATTTTCTCCTACATCCTCCAATTTTGTTCTTCCACAACTCGGCAGCCAACGCATTTTATACATTTTTGGTTGTTAAAAGACCAGTACAGTCTCCCCCCGTTCACCTTAACTCGTCATGTCTATCAGATAAAGATATGCTAACTCCAATCAAACTCAATCTGTAACGGTCCCATTCAGAAGCAAGGTCACCCTCCAAGCCCAAGTCTATACTATTAAGCCAATTGGAGTAGATCGACCCCTGGACAGGAGCCCGACTAGCTTGAAAAAGAAAATAAACATGATTACTATTTAAATGATTAATCAACTCCGTAGAAAGAAAGGAAACCTTTCCCATCCCCATAATTTCATCCTTCCCAGTAATAATAGAATCCCCCGCACCTGGTTTCCAATCCAGTCAGTGCACCAACAATGGTAGAACATTCATCAAATTCTTCCATGTTTGGGATCCAAAGGATGCGACTTGTACAGTTGATCGCAACCAAGTTATCACTGAAATATGTGGAAGGTATTTATCTTTCAAAACCCGTTGCCAGATACCAGAAAGCATCAATCCAGCCATAACGATTTTGCAGCCAAGGCTCTCGATAAACAAAAGACGTTTCTAAGCCCCCAACTACCTAAATTTTTAGGCCTTGCTAAAGTTTCCCACTTGCATAAGTGATAGGATGAAGAATGTTTTGATCCAGACCAAAGAAAAGAAAATACCAGTTTACGAATCGGATTCAGTACTGTGTCTGGAATGTGTGCCAAGGCTAACCAATACACTGGATGGCTTTCGAACACCGCCTTTATCAAAACATATCTACCTACCAAAGGAAGAAAGTGATTTCACTAGTGTCGAATTCTATGCTCATATTTATGCAATAGCCACTGCAAGTCTGTCACCTTATAGCTATCCATCTTTAAACAAAAACCTAAGTATTTAAACCCAGCCAAAAGGCTGATGAAACCAAAATGAAATAGTGTAGTTAAATTATTAAGAAAACCCTGTTGAACAACAAAATGATGGAACGTTGACTTGTTTACATTGATGTCCAATCCAGAAGCACCACAAAAAACATATAAAAGAGTGTGAATTTCCTGCCATGCAGTGAAAGAAGCATTTGACATAATTAGCACATCGTCCACAAAAAGGAGATGGAGAATTCTTACCAACCGAGAAACCTTAATACCTATCAAATTCCCTTCCGTATGACTTTTTTTCAAGGAGAGGCTCAAACCTTCCATTACAAGGATAAACAATAGAGGAGACAATGGACATCCCTGATGCAATCCTCAACCACTGTTAAACAATTTTGTAACCTCCTCATTGATCAGAATGGAAAAGGATGCAAAAGAAACACAACCCATAATCCATTTTTTCATAAGATGTCCAAATCCACAATGAAGAAGCATCAACCTTAGGTAATCCCAGTTAGTGCAATCATATGCCTTTTTCAAATCCAACTTCAATATAATGGCCCGAAGTTTCTTTGCTTTAATATTATGAAGGCACTCTTGTTCTGTTCCAATGGCATCAAGTATCTCACGTCCCTTTAGGAACCCCAACTGTTCATCGGACAAAGTACGAGAGAGAATAGGTCTGATTCTCCTCGCTATGATCTTTGAAATAATCTTATAACAAAGATTGCACAAAGAAATAGGACGATAGTCGGAAAATGATAAAGGATGATTGGATTTTAGAATCAGAGCTAGGAAAGTAGAGTTAATAGAATGGATAACTTCACCACGAATTCTAGTATCCTCAACCATAACAAGTAAATCAGGGCCAACCATGTCAAAGAAGTAAAGGAAGAATTCGACAGTCCACCCATCCGGGCCGGGACTTTTGTCCTTGGCAAAACATTTGAGAACGTCTGATAATTCTTCCAAAGAAACAACCTGTTCTAAAGATGAGAATTCTTCCTCCAAAACAAGCTTTGGGTAAAGACTAATAGTCTCCAACTGCGACCACAAATTTGTCTGCCCCTCATCTTGAAAAAAAGAGTGAAAATGTGAAACAACTTCATGTTTAATAGCTTCCTGACCAGAGTGAAATCTACCAACATCATCAGTTATATCCCAGATATGTTTTCTATTTCTCCTGTAGCTCGCAAAACTATGAAAAAACTTAGTGTTTTTATCGCCACTCTTAATCCAGATAGCCCCGCTCTTCTGCCTCCAACTTTCTTCTTCGACCAAAAGGAATTTTATGCATTCCACCTCCAATAAGCTCAAATGTTGGTCTAAATCAACAGTAAGAGAACCATTGTATTTATGTACATAAAGTTGTTCCAAATCAGCTTCCAACCTTATTAAATTGTCCTAGTCTCGAATAAGTTTTGCCTTCGACCAAGATTTGACACGACTTTTAAGAAGTGTAAGCTTTTCAACGAGTCTTCTTTGTGCCCCTTCGACTAACTCAAAACGAGTATCAAACCAAACTTCACTTGTTAACTTTGCAAAAGAATCGTCTCGTAACCAAACTGGATTAAACTTAAAAGGGTGCGCAGTCGCTTGAATGCCAATATCCAGTTGAAGAAAAATAGGAGCGTGGTCAGATAAGAAGGGAGAATCCACCCACGATCTATACCTCATAGCTGGACCAATCAAATCCTCTGCCACAAAAAATCTGTCAAGTCTTTTAACAATGCTTGAATCTCCAAATCTGCCATTGTGCCACGTAGGAACCAACTTAGTTGGAGCCACATCCACCAAAGGAGAATTATCAAATAAGTCTTTGAAAAAGAGTGCCAAAGGTTTTGTCAAGGCTGCTAGTCCCCAAATAATATCTTTGTTTAAAGTAAAGTTCAGGTCCCTTGCCAAAATCAAATCTGTGTGTACTAACAGACCCCTATCTTCTAGTTTTTTCCAAAAATTGTTTTGATCCGCGCAAGGACCATAAAAATTCAGGAGTGTAAGTCTCCTTTTATCAACTAGACTGGAACCTGTCAAAAAAATACCGCCACAAGTGAGAACCAGAGAGAAAACAATTATCGTGGATCCCATGAAACTAGCAGCCCCCCCGAACTACCAACCGAACTAACTGCACATGACATCCAATCCGTCCTGAGAGCAAACATGACATCCCTTGCCCTTTCATCAGTCGTCAATGTCTCTCGTAGAAAAATAACATGGGGTGTCATCTTTGAAAGGAGCATGGGCATAAAGGCCATTTTTAGGGGTCCTCCTACCCCTCTAATGTTTAGAGATAGTATAATCATGACTTTTCCGTTGCGAGGGCTTTGATGCCTCTAAGCGCCCCCTAGTCAATAGTAGAATGAGAAAGATTAGTTGATAAAGAAATGTTTGTACCCATTTTTTTTCGGGCACTTCTAGTCTTAAGTAGTGAAAGATCGAGTCCCAAACCCCGAGACCAAGCAATATCCTTACCAGACGAAACCTCTTATACTGCAGGGTCTGAAATCATAGTACTGGGTCGGAATAGGAGTATCCGCAAAAGTAGGGTGAGACTGACACTCATCTAAAAAAGTAACCAGAGAAGTAGAAACAAGATTAGGATTAGGAGCTATTACCTCTAGCTCGCTAACCAGAGCCTTAATATTTTCAGTCACCCTAGTAACAAAATTCTCTGTAGAATAAAAAGAGTCGATATGATCTCTTTCCCATGCAGTTAACGTACAATAGAGAGAAGGAACGTAAAGTATCAACTTACCAACAAAGGTAGAGTTCGAGGTGTTAGGATATTTAGACACTTAGGAGTTAGTAAGATCTACTTGGTCTATTGTGTCATTAGGGAAAAATGTGTTTTCTAGTGTGTTTCTTTAGTATGCATTAGTATGCATTTGTAGTTAGGAAATCCGACAGTCACGATATGTTCCCGACATAGAGTGATCCAACAGTTCATATTCTCCTCGATCTTAACGACCATTGATCTGTGGCTTAACACCTAATTGGTCCATGATATCTATTTAAAGAGCATGGACGGTCATTTTTCGATGATCGATTGTGAGAAACTCTCTTGTAAAATCTCTCTGTAATATTTTTCTTTGCATTAATAAATTGCTCCAAGTGGCGGCGTTGGCTGGGGCCGTGGATGTTTCCCCGTAGGGGTTTTACCACGTGAAAATATCGGTGTGTTGATCTTTTATATGGTTATGTGAGTGGTTACTGAAGGTGTTCATCCTCTGTTAGAATACCTGTGTTGTCGAACATGGTATCAGAGCCTGTTTGAAGACCTGCTCCTGTTGTAGATTGAGATCGTGAAGCCGAGTTTCTTCATCTCCACTTTCTGTCATTTATGTACATTTATGGGCTGGGAGGACTATTCCATTGCGTCTGGAGCGCTCGTTTCAGTCAGGAACACTTTTCGTTTCACTCAAAAAGGTTTCTGTTTGCCCAAGATACGACCATTACAGTCAGATCTGGAGGTATAAAGCTTGAATACACATTGTTTTTTAAATTTTTTGCAGAGAAGTAGTTTGGTTTTGTTTTATTTATTTCTAGGTTGCTACTCTTTTAGATCTGTGTATTCTCTTTTCCTCGCACCTTGTTCGATCTCGGAAAATTAGAAACAGATAGGAAAAGGTGCATCTTCCGGGTAAGCTAATCGAGATCTAACCCTTGTTGTCATCGAGAAGCGAATTTTTTTTCTTGTGTGAAAAGAGTTTTTTTTTAGCACGCTCTCCAAGGCTGTCTTCAACAACAACAACAACAATCCTCCTTCTGAACATTACAATATGTTTTGCTAGATCATTTGGTTAAAAGTTGCCTTATTAAGTAAGAGGTCTTGAGTTCAAGTCTCTCTTTTGTTACCTTTTTTGAAAAAGTTCATGCTAAAAT
>ML787170.1:45819-61311 GCA_009831015.1 Picea engelmannii
TAGATTGGCTAACGGAGCCATTAAACCGGTCAGAACGAGTTACACCAAATGGCTTGGGTTATTTAGACAACCCCAGAATGGACTCTCTCTTCCAATTGATGGACGGTCAATTTCGCCCATCAATAGGACCAAGACTTTTTTCTTTTTGCAAGTTGAATATTATTTCCTTTAGTTTTTATTTTGAGACCTCCTCCATTAGTTATCGGTTTGTATCTTCATTCACAAAACTCAGGAAAAACATGACCATCCTGACTATCTTTGCAATAGATACTTGGGGGTCTCTTCTGAAAAGGTTCTGGAAATGTGCTTTGCCCAGAAGTGCCAAGCCTTCAAAAGAGGTGATCTCCCTGATGGGTAAATTATATACCTAATTTCCCTTGATTAAATTATCGACTGGGGCAAGTAAGCTTCGAGTTGTAACACAATATGATTCAAGATAGAACATGAGATAACTGTTTATATATTCCTACCACTATATCCTATGACTAAATCGTAGTACTAGAATGAGGTCAAGAAAGTGATTTGAACAAGAAAAAGAGAGTAATCTATCCTAGGGATCAACACTATGCTTTCAACCTGCAATTCTATTTTTAAAAGATGATGTAAAAGACTACAAGAAAACCAAGATCTATTTGAGATGTAGAGCTACTTATAAAAATCAATCTATACGTATGCAATGAGAATAAGTTATATTTTCCAGAAAAAATTATTTTAAGTGAATTCTATTCTAAAATGGCTTTCAAGACTAAACTAAGAAATCATCATTACTTATGCATGAAGGGAAATAAGCAACACCATCTAGTTTTCACACTAATCTTATTGAACAAGGTAAATAGTATTATCTAGTTTACACTATTCTCACTCAAGAAGGAAAACAACATCATCGATCTATGTCTAAGATAGTGAATTATGTCACGATGACATCTAAATACGATGGCTAATTCAAATGGAATGAATTCAACACTGACTTCTACAGAAAAATTTAAAGCGGAAACCAAACAATCTATTGAAAATGTTTCCATTCAAGAAATATCAATATGCAACACAAATGTTCTTGTAACCAATTAGACCTATATACCTATGAATTAATCACTCAAAAAGGACTTAGAATCAGAAATTATAATGTCATACTTAAAATGGAAATGTATTCACAAAGATATGATGATTACACAGTCCTGCAAGGGTTAGCTTAAGATATTCACAATACAAGTTAAATGGTCTATGAACAGTCTCTTAATAAATATGCATAATCCTTTAAGTGATCAACTTGCACAATAGATGTACACACTTTCAAACACAGTAGTAGTAAGTAGAAGAGAGTATATACAATTGCGACACAATTAGAAAGACATTTGTGATTAAAACGTAGATTGAATGAGCAACCTACAAGAAAGAAGATCTATATATCTTAATCTAAATGCATAGTAAGATAAAAATGCACAAACTACTCGTGGGCCCCCCAAGTAGCCGTGGTACTCCAACTCATGAAACAATGACGATTTTCAATACATCAACTTAGATTGTATTAAAATAAAAAATGTCTGTAACAATGAAAATTTCTCAACAATACACCAATTATCTCATCATAGACATCCCCCTCACATTCTGTGGCTTCAGGTATATATAAAGTTTCATTACAATGGAGAGGTCGACCATTGAAAGGGTCGACACTCTTCAAAAATAGAAATCGTTCACCTCCATTAATGGATAACAATAGACAACATCTTATTAAGTTCAGAAGCTCGAATATAGGGGTGAACTACAACTTCTTAAAATGAGGTATGAGAGGAACCATAGAAGGAGGATACTAATAGACACAAAACCCATGTTTTACATTCACCAGAAAACCCACAAATATGCCAACTAACAACCTTGTTGCGATCCAAGTTCCATATTAAGCCTCAGATGAAGGTCTAGATTTGACTGATATAAATTCGGGTCACTGGATGAAGGGCCAGATCACATTTTTACTTGTTTTAACAAGAGAACAAGGTGTCAAATGTTTACGCCCATTTAATTAAATATAAACTCAATATTAAACCATCAAAATAAATGCAAAACGTACCTTATTTGTATCCCATGGAGAAATAATGAAAATAACCTGATAACAAGCTCAAAAGGATAATGGAGATACAAAATGCATGTTTTTCATATACAAAAAGAGGTTTGGAACAAGGAAAAAGTAGGCAAAACATGGAGTCATCATCTCGCCCACTCCTGAGTATTTGTAGGTTCCTCTGCAAAGAAAAATGGGATTTCCAAAAATGTAATTATAGCCCTAAGGAAGTGACCTAAGCTTGAAGGAGGAGATGAATTAGTCTTTGGGTGAAGTTCCCTCACATTTTGAAGATTTCTTCTTGGATTTCTTTTGATGCTTCAATTTCATTCTCAAGGTGTGATTGGAGGTAGTCATATCATCAACTACATGCTGCAAAGAATTAACCTTGGACTGTAGGACAACATTATCATGTTGAAGATGATGATCCAATGTCTCATATCCTTGAAGGAATTGGGTCAGTTGAGCATTCTCTTGCTGTAACTGTTCAATAATTGAAGGTTGAGCAGATTTCAAAGTAGAGGATAACAAGGGCTCAATGGTTGATTTGGATGGAATGCCACACTTTGTGGAAGATATACAAATTTTAGGAGAAGTTCTGACATTGGTCCCTTCAGGAAGTTTAGGCATAATAGGTTCAGAATCAATATCCTTAGAAGACTGAGAGTCTCTTGTATAACTCTCTTTAATATTTTTATGAGGACTCTTGTGATCAGATGGTGATGAGGACAATTGAATGGGATCATAAGTATTTGGAAGCTTCTTACCAAGATTACCAACCATACTTTAGGTGCACATGTGATATGATTGAGTTTTAAACCTATTGGAACCACGCTTCTTTGTAGGAATTAGAGGGAAAATATGTTGAAAAGAACCCTACATCCTTTGCTGCTTAGAACTAGTAGAAGTTGAAGACGGTTGAGGTTTAGTAATATGTCTGTCATCCTCGAGAGTGAAAATAGACTTTTTAGGATTCTTAGCTATTAAAGGGATAGGACTGGTTGGAGGGTTTGTATATTTAGGAGGATGAGGGTGAGACTAAGGCACAATTCCAAAATTAATTTCTCTCTTGACTTCTTTGTTTATCAAATGAAGGTTTAAAAATTGATAAAGAAAATCATCCCAAGTTCTATTCTACTTTTTCAATTATGAGACAATTAAATTGATAAGAACATGGTGAAATAAGTTGTGGCTAGGATTTTCCACGTTCTTACGAACCTGAGAATACATCTTCTCAAGGATCTTCAAAAATAAAAATGGAAATTTCAGAGGTTTATCGAACTAGAAATGAGCTATTAAGCGAAAGTGACAAGTCTTGAAAGTAGAATACTTACCCTCTTAGGTTATTAACCTAGTGATGATGACTAGAGGGTTAAGTAACTTATATCTAATACAACCCTTCGAATAACCCTTAGCCCCATAAACATTTTGACTCTGGTTTAAAAACGTGATCATATGTCTGGTGTGGTAGCTTGTAGTTCTTAAACCACCAATCTCCAAGTTGCGAGAGCTTTGTGGCACTAGCGATGGACTCTTCATACACATGAAAGGTAAGCGAACCGATATGATCCATCTTACCATCGAACCTGAGGGTGAATTGTAAGGATATACCATCATCGTGCCCTTGCAAGCTTGCAAGGAATGGCCCTCACCATGCACGGAGAAAAGTCTCTCTGCAAGCATGAATTCAGGAATTGCCAACAACTCAGCATACGAGGATGGTTCATGGAGATTTGGAATGGAAACATAGAAAAATAAGAGTGAGGAAATGGGTAGAGGGAATAGAGTAAAAGGAGAGTGATAGATAGAAATAACAGAGGAGACAAAGTACTTTGTTCCTCAAACAAATACTCTATTCTTCTAAATGAATGCGCGAATGGTATAACAATGTCATATCATGGGTTTATTTGGCACATATTAAATCCACACATAATAATGATTACACAGGGTGTATGAAGTTTGAATGACATCATACCCTAAGATCCGACCTCCCTTAAGAATACTATCACACAAAATATTTGAGCAATGTCGCGTGAAGTGTTTAATAAATGTCCAAGTCAAAAGACTTGGACATTATGATCAAAATTATAATTGCATAACGGGTATGAAGGAATCGTAGGTTCCTTTTACTCATTAAATGAAGATATGAAATGGTCATGACACCCTTAAAGAATTCAAATTCATAATTTTACAAATTTAACCATGTTCTAGATTGAATTTCAATGACTATACTTTCAATGACTATACCTAAGTTCATATGACCTGAAGCATTGTAAATTACCTTTGTAGGTTATAGAGCTTCATACAACACCTCATCTGACACTCCATCAGGATTGGAAAATTATACAACAATAAGCATGTGTTTTCTAGGATTACCAGTATTGTAGGACTTCTATTTTCCAAAGTGGATGATAGGGTGGTTGTAACTAAATTATTCATCTCAATAGTTTTTGTCATCGAGATGTAGCAACAACAAAGAATGAATTACTTTGATCAATCTTCTTTATTGGTCATAAGCAGTTCTCAAAAACTGAAATTATGATGAAACAAATAGTCTTGGCATCTATACACGATCAAAGAAGTCATTAGATTACTCCAATAGTATATAATCAATCAAATATCATGCAATCATAAGCAATCAATGACATGATAGTCCGATATATTTCGTAAAACTCAGTTTCAGGGTATGGCCCTTTATGATAGAAATCATATAGCCTTTTCTCATAGGTTTTCCAAACAAATGAATAGATTTCAACTTAGGAAACCTCTTCCCCATTCCTAAGCATAGTAACATTTTAAATCAAACATATAGGAAACTGGTCAATCCTTCCAATATCCTGAGATTTATAGCTTCTGAGTGTATAGGTAAATTTCACATGTTAGACTAGCAAAACAGTTAAGATCATGGCCCCACCTGTAAGAAAAGACATATTACATATCATTAAGAAGAATTAGACAAGAGGGTCTTAATATCGTATTCAAGTTAGTCCCCAAAGGTAAGTTAATGGAGTTCATTTACCTTTGCTTAATGATGCATACAAGTAGTGCCATACATCAGGATAAATTTAAAACCAAAGTCTTCTTATTTTTATTTATCATTTTCAATTATCATCCTCTCCAGGTAGAATGCCCTGCTGCTAGCAAGCCTGTTCAGTACTTTGATGGGTTTACCTAGTCATACCATAGGCCAGTACCCATTGCTAGCAATCCTATTCAGTACTCTGACGAGTTAGCCTCTTACACCCTTTTTATGACAAAGACTAGTCCTTATCACCACCTTTAATATTTGTGTATGAATTTTTCCTTTGCAACAAGATGGGGAGGCAACTTTGAAAACCTTTTTACAGTCTATGATGGTATTGGAGAATGATTATTTTTATGTATTACTTTTATAGATTATCCTGATGTAAGGGATACTTAAGTGGGCTTAACCAATCCAAAGATATGTTATAGTTAAACATTTTAATGTGAGGTGGATGGAAGCATTGAAAAATAACAAAAATATATCTGCAGCCCCTACTCACCTTCTTCTATTGAAGTTAAATTGATGTTTCCATGGCTAACCACCAATTAGACCTTCCTGCTACTCTTTTATAAAAATACTCTACTCATCCACTCAAAAATATAGATGGATTGTACTAGTAGCCTCTAGGTTTGATGAGATCAATGTCACTTTATTTTAGTATATTTTCAGGTGGTTGAGGGCTATGAACAACTATTATAAAAGATTACCTGAAATTCTAGGTTGAAAGGAAGATATAATTCTAAAAATGACTAATTAAGACAAACAATTTTTAATCATGATAAAAGTATTCATTACTCAAATGATGCTCAATAAGATGATGAGATTCAATCACAGTAACATCTTCTTTTGAAGCAAAATACTTCCCTTTTTCTTTGTTTCCTTGAAATTGTCCATTTGTTCTTAAATGAATACCTACAAAAGTTCTAAAACTGCTTGTCAAAAACTACACCAAAAATATTTACATATGTACAACATAAAAACAAAATATTTCAAGAATAAGGAGAAGGAGAAGAAACTTTCCCATCCACCCATTTTAGTGCCTCAACGGATGACATGACTTGCATAAAGTCTTATTTAGAAACATGCTTATGGTAAATTTTAAGTCTATGAACATTTACTACAAAAGGGACCTGTTCATCATCGATTGTTTTTATTTTCATAGCCCCATTATCAAACATGGTAACCACTTCATAAGGACCTAACCATCGAGTGGTAAGTTTTCCTTTAAAGGTTTTAAACCGTGAATTGAACAATAGATCCCAATCTCCATGTTGAAATTGCTTCTTTTTAATGAATTTATCATGCCTCTTTCTTCGTTGGTTTTGAACTAAGATTGTCCTTTGGATAGCATCTTGTCTAATTTCATCCAATTCATTCAGTTGTAAGACTTGTTGTTTTTGTGCTTCATCTATGTCTAATCCCAAGTGTGCGGAAATACAAAAGGTTCTTACTTGGAATTCAATAGGTAAGAGTACTTGTTTTCCGTAAACTAGGTCATATGGGGTATGTCTAGTGGTGTTTCTCCATATGGTGCGATATGCCCAAAAAGCCTCTGGAAGTCTACCGACCCAATCTCTATGGTATAGTTGGAAAATTTTAGTCAATATAATTTCCAATACTTTGTTGATTCTACTTGACCATTAGCTTTTGGGTGATATGGAGAGGACTTGCGATGTTTATCCCATATTTTTCTATTAATTCCTTCATCATCTTAGAGGTAAATTGCATACCCTGGTCCGTGACAATCTCACGAGGAACACCAAAGAGGGTAAAAATATATTCATAAATAAACTCAACAAAATATTTTTTAGTAGCTCTAAACAAGGATTTTTCCTCTACCCACTTAGTGACATAATCTATGCAAACATGAATACAATTATTTTTACGAGACATTGGGAAATTGGTCCTACAAAATCAAGGGCCCATTTCCCAAAAGGTTTGATCATAACCTGGGTATGCAAAGGAATTTCATCAGTTGATGTGGGTTTTCCTATCCTCTGACAACTATTGCAACATCTTACATATTTGGAAATGTCTTTAAAAATGATAGGCCAATAGTATCATGAATGTAAAACCTTGTATGTCATATGTTTACCGAAAAAATGACCACCACATGGACCATCATGACAACTTTATAGGATATCAACTATCTCATCTTCTCAAACACATATTCGAATGATCAAATCAGGTTCAGTACAAAAAATTTCATGGCCAATCCACCCGTAGTTATAACTTTGTGTTATAATTCAACACTTTTCCTGATGTGACAAGTGAGCTGGTAATTTTCCAGTGGCTAAATAATTTTCCATATCTGCAAACCATGGAGTGTTTACAGAGATGGAAAAGAGATGCTCATCTGGGAAACTATCATCAACAAAAACAATACCATCTTCATGATTGATGCGAGAGATAAAGTCATCTACTAAGTTCTCTTTTCCTGGTCGATCAATGACAGTAATATTGAGTTCTTGTAATAAAAGGATCCACCTAGTTACTCAGCCATTGGTAATAGGTTTGTTCACGAGAAATCTAATGGCAGAGTGATATATATGTAAAAAACCTCATATCCTGTAATATAATGGAGAAACTTGTTAATGGAATCGACGAATGCTAAGAATTATTTTTCACTAACTGTATAGTTCATCTTAGCAGGAGTCAAATTTTTACTTACAAAGTAAATGGCATAAGACTGTTGGTCTTCTTTTTTTCCTAACACTCCTCCTATTGTAGTATCGAAGGCATCAATAGATATATGGAATGGAAGGGCCCAATTGGGTCCTCTAAGAATTGGTGCCACATATAATTTATCCTTTAAGTTTTCAAATGAAATTTGACAATGGTCAGTCCAAAGAAAGTCAACATCTTTTGTGAGCAATTTGAACATTGGCGCGACAATTTTCATAAAATTTTCGATGAATCGTCGGTAGTAACCGCCATGTCCAAGAAAGCTTCTCACCTCTTTTGGAGACTTTGGAGGTGGGAGTTTGAAAATTACCAAAATCTTGGAAGGATCCACTTTAATCCCCTCAGATGAAACATAATTCCCTAAGACTACTCCTTCAGTCAATAACATTTTACACTTCTCATGACTTAAGGATAAATTCATCTCTTGACATCTGATGAGAACCTTTCTCAGGTTATCTAGGGATTCTTGAAAAGTACTACCATATACTATAAAATCGTCCATATACACTTCCAAAAAGTCATGAATGAGATCAACAAATATCCCTAATACTGCTTGTTGGAAGGTGGCATGAGAGTTACACAGACCAAATGGTAGGAACCTATAAGCATAAGTTCCCTAAGGAAAAGTGAAAGTAGTCTTTTCCTGATCCTTAGGTGCTACTAGAATTTGATTATATCTTCTATATCCATCAAGGAAGGAAAAATATTGCTTCCCTGACAAAGTATCCAAGACTTGGTAAATGAATGGAAGATGAAAGTAATCCTTAAGATCGGCCTTATTAAGTTCCCATAAGTCAACATATATTCTTCATTTTCTGGTTACTTTCTTTGGAACCACTACAAGTGGGGATACCCATTTGTTTTCAGAAATTGGATAAATAAAACTAGCATTCAATAGTTTTTGTATTTCCTCCTTCACTATATCTTTTAGTTCTGGATTCATCCTTCTTTGAGGTTTCCTAACAGGTGTTACTTCTTCCTGGGTATAGATATGGTGGATACATGTATCAGGGTGTATACCCTGCATATCGGTATATTCCCAGGAGAATTCTCTTTATTAGTCCCTAAGGATGTTCACTAGTTGTTCTTGTTGATCTGCATCTAGTCTTGAATTGATATGTAGGAATTTCCCAGGACTAATATCATAAGGCATGGTATAGGATCCAAAATATTCATCTTTTACAAAGATAAAATATGTTGAAGAAATAGTTGATGGATCCAAATGTTCTTGAAAATTTTCACCAAACATATAATCAAATTGAGGGAAAGACTGAGGAAAATCAACACATGTTGTTGGAGAAATGAATTGATTTAACACATTATCTATCATTTTCTCATGAAGTGCCCAAGAGTGATCACTGGGAATCATGGGTGCTTCCCATATTTCACTCTCATATGGATATTCTAGCCACTATATATTTTTTGTAATAGGCTGGGCTGGTGGATATATCATAAGTTTCTTCATAGAAAGTCCATTAGAGATAATCATTTCACCTTCTCTACAACTTATGAATGCGTTGGAAGTAGCTAACCAAGGTCTTCCCAAGATAATGGGATGCCCTTTAATAGGATCCTTTGAATGGATGACTAGGAATTCTACTGGATATTCCCATGATGCCAATGTGACTATGATATCATCCAATATCCTCACAGGTATAACTTTTGTTCTATCTGCCAATTCCAGAAATGGTTGGGGTACGTCAAAGAAAGTTTTTCAACTGTAATTATTCTAAGTTAGTGATAGTCATAACATTAATGACAACCCCTAAGTCTATGAGAGTGTTTCCAATGGGAATATTATTAATGATTATCGTTACTATTGGACTCTTGGGATTTGCATACTTTGTGACCCTAGGCTACACTGATATGTATTCAAACAATTCTCCTACCAAATGAATTGTTGGAGGATCTTTCTATTTTCTACTTGGATTTTTGATACAAAATTCCTTAATTACCTTACTATAGATCGGGATATCCTTTATTGCTTGTAACAAGGGAATTCTGACACAAATATTTTTTAATTCACTTATAATGTCAAATTCTGGTCGAATCATTGGTTTTTCGATTGCTAATCTCTTAGGATAGGGAGGAACTTCTGTAGTTTGCAACGATTCACTTTGAGGAGGATTTTGTTCTTGATATTTGGGAATAATAATGTCTTCCCATTGACTATCATCCGTTAACTGGTCAGGAGTTTCATCTTCATTTTCCTCACGGATGACTACTGAAGGTTTATATTTATTCAAAAATTTCTCTGACCTTAGTTGAATCCCATGTAATGGAACATGAGAAATAACATATGTCGAAAAAGTTTGCAACTCAACATTATGAAGAGGTTGAGTTGATTTATTGTTTGTGTTAGGTATCGGTTGTGTTGGTAACAATGTTGGTCTTGGGGAATTTGCATTCTGAAATTGCTGAGGTTGTTGTGGAATAAGAGGTGAAGGTGGAGGGACAAAACCTGGCAAAAGTTGTTGAATATTTGGTGGAAACTGTGGATAAGGATGAGTGGGAATAAGAACATGTGGAATTTGAGTTTTTCCTTAGGTATGTGCTCCCCTCCATCCTTGTAGCCAAGGGTGGTGTGAATCATACTGTGGAGACTAGTTTTTCCAATTTGGTAAGTTCCACTGTTGTGGTTGTTGATAATAAGGTGGAGCTTGAGGTGGTGGATCCTGATACATAGACTTACTCCTAGGCTGCCATGGAATTCTAGGTGCATAAGAAGTTCCCCAGGATCCCCACTTTTATAATGGCCTATAAACCAGGAAGTGATGGGAATTTTTCAGTTTGATGATCTTCAACACAGAGGCCACAGACTGAAATGTTTTCTAATGGGAATTCCATTGAAGAATGCTTCCTCCTGCACCTTGGACAAAATATGCTCATCACAACGTTCTCTTTCTCCTATTTTTTCTTAATATTTAAAGTGTCCAATTGGGAATATATTGTACTTAAAATATAAGTTTTGAAGTTTTCTAACAGGTTTCCTATTTCCATCCTTGTAACACCACCAGAACTAACTCCTTTTGAGTTTCTAATATAGGGATATCGAACACCCTTTCCAGTTTTAGCCCTGCTTCTAGAGTAGTTTCTACACATCTCACAAATCTTAGTATATGGTTTATGGGAGACATCTCCTGATTCCATGAGATTAAGTGTTTCCAGATATTCTTCAGAGATCCATTTAAGAAAAAGGGTTCTTATTACATTGTCTGAAAGGTCATTATCTTTTGATTTTTTTGAAATATAGGTGAACCGTTCCATGTAGTCTTCAAGTCTCTCATCTTCTAATTGCTGAATTTTAAAGATATCATTTCAAGAATATTTAGATTTTCAATAGTCCTAGTGTTTCTTAAGGAATATGATCTTCATATCTTCCCAAGATTTGATACTAGATTATTTTAATCCCATGAACCATCTGAGTGAAAAATCTTTAAGAGTGGCAGGGAATAGTTTTAATTTTTGAGCATCTTGCAAGTAGTTATAACTTCTTCACAAGATGTCAAACTCAAACAGGAAGGTGTCCAGATCCTCACTGATCTTACCATAAAAGGTAGGTATTGAAGAAGGTGGAATTTTCTTCATATTAACATTTTGTATGGTATCCAGAATTGGAAACCCGAAAGTGGTTTATGTTTGATTTCCTACTTCTTATCCCTCATCGTTTTTCACATGATTGCGGTCCTCATGTTCATCCATAGTGATCTGATTCCCAAAAAGAGAATACCTTAATGGTTTTATTCTTGGAGATAATGAGGCATCCCAATGTTTTTTTTCAGGAGAGATATTTCTCCGACTGGAAAATTATCTTCTATTTGGATTTCAGGGATTTTTCTCGAGTCTGTTGAAACTATTAATTCAAAGGTTTTTGTTTCAAATTGTGACACCACTAATTTTGTTGAACTTCCAAAGAGAGAATTCACATGTTCAGGGTCAATGACATCTATAAATTTTGAATCCCATGATGTTGGTAAAAGTGAAAAAGTTGTGTTGTCTGGTTTTGATGATGAGAAATTGGAAGGTTCAAGTGGTTTTACCTCCTTTCTTTCTAATGTTGGTGTCTCAAATTTTTATTCTATGGTTTCCTCAGTTCTTGTCTCTACTGAAACTTCTTTATCTTTCTGGGTTGAGCTATCTCCTACTTGTACCTTCCGATACCATTCTACAGAGTTTATAGGTGGAGTATTTCTTACTCCAAAAAGGTTAGAAGGAACTTTGGTTGGAAGCTTTGGATTGGTTTGAACATATCTACCCTTTGGATCCCTAGGTTTGTTCATGAAAACAAAAAAGAAAAGAAAACTACCATTGGAATTGGGGGAACCTATTATAATATATGCGTAGGTTCTTACCTCTCATCTTAATGTTCCCCCACCACCAAACTAGCACTAGTGTTCAGAAACAATCTACTTCCTAATTGTTTTCTACCTTTGGAAAACTCCCTAGAAACGACACCAAAAATTATGGGTAAATTATATACCTAATTTCTCTTGATTAAATTATCGACCGGGGCAAGTGAACTTTGAGTTGTAACACAGTATGAGTCAAGATAGAACATGAGCTAACTATTTATATATTCCTACCACTATATTCTATGACTAAATTGTAGTACCAGAATGAGGTCTAGAAAGTGAATTGAACAAGCAAAAGATAGTAATCTATCCTAGGGATCAACACTATGCTTTCAAATTACAACTCTATTTTTAAAAGATGATGTAGAATACTGCAAGAAAACCAATATCTATTTGAGATGTAGAGCTACTTATAAAAAACAATCTATGAGTATGAAATGAGAAGAATTTATCTTTTCCAGAAAAAATATTTTAAGTGAATTCTATTCTAAAATGGATTTTAAGACTAAACTAAGAAATCACCATTACTTCTGCATGAAAGGAAATAAGCAACACCATCTAGTTTTCACACTAATCTTATTGAAGAAGGTAAACAATATTATCTAGTTTACACTATTCTCACTGAAGAAGGAAAAAAACATCATCTATCTATGTCTACGATGGGCAATTATATCATGATGACATCTAAATATGATGGCTAATTCAAATGGAGTGAGTTCAACACTGACTTATACAGAAAAATGTAAAGTGGAAACAAAACAATCTATTGAAAATTTTGTCATTCAAGGAATATCAATACGCTACACCCATGTTCTTGTAACCAATTAGACCTATAGACCTATGAATTAATCACTCAAAAAGGACTCAGAATAAAAAAATATAGTGTCCTTCTTAAACAGGAAATGTATTCACAAAGATATGATGATTACACAGTCCTGCATGGGCTAGCTTAAGATATTCTCAATACGAGTTAAATGGGATATGAGAAGTCTCTTAATAAATATGCATAATCCTTTAAGTGATCAACCTACATAGGAG
Source organism: Picea engelmannii (assembly GCA_009831015.1). Lineage (NCBI taxonomy): Eukaryota > Viridiplantae > Streptophyta > Pinopsida > Pinales > Pinaceae > Picea > Picea engelmannii. The sequence continues at coordinate 58,976 of ML787170.1, forward strand.
ATGTACAGACTTTCAAACACAATAGAAATATGTAAAAGAGAGTATATACAATTTTGACATAGTTAGAAAGACATCTGTGATTAAAACGTAGCTTGAATGAGTAAACCACAAGAAATATGATATATATATCTTAATATAAATACATAGTAAGATAAAAACACACAAACTATTGGTGGGCTCCCAAGTAGTCGTGGTACTCCAGCTCATGAAACAATCACGATTTTTAATACATCAACTCAGATTATATTGAAATCAGAAATGTCTGTAACAGTGAAAAGTTCTCAACAGTACAACAATTATCTCATCATGGACATCCCCCTCGCATTCTTTGGCTTCAGGTATATATAGAGTTTCATTACAATGGAGAGGTCGACCACTGAGAGGTTTGAAACTCTTCAAAAACAGAAATCGTTAACCTCCATCAATGGATAACAACAGACAACATATTATTGAGTTCAAAAGCTTGAATATAGGGGCGAACTCCAACTTCTTAAATCAAGGTATGAGAGGAACCATAGAAGGAGGATGCTAATAGACACAAAACCCATGTTTTACATTCGCCAAAAAAATCCCACAAATATGCCAACTAATGACCTTGTTGCACTATGTGTTTCGTATTAAGCGCCAGATGAAGGTCCATATTCGACTAATATAAATTTGAGTGACTAGATAAAGGGTTGGATCACATTTTTACCTGCTTTAACAAGATCACAAGGAGTCAAATGTTTACACCCATTTAATTAAATATAAACTCAATATTAAACCATCAAAATAAATGCAAAACATACCTTATTTGTATCCCATGGAGAAATGATGAAAAGAACCTGATAATATGCTCAAAAGGATAATGGAGATACAAAATGCATGTTTTTCATATGGAAAAAGAGGTTTGGAGCAGGGTAAAAGTAGGAAAAACATGGAGTCATCACTCCCTCTGAGATTGATCTTGAAAACTCCAAATAGTATTTGTATATTTCCTCCCTTTTGCATAGGCTTGAAAAAATTTGGTATTATCATCTCCACTTTCTAGCCACAAAGCCCTGCTTTTTAATCTCCATGTGGCTTCCCTATCTTCCAAAATTCTCATTTTGCGATCTTCCATCATAAGGAATTCTTCTTTTGAGGCATCTGATAGAAAAACCTCCATGTTTAAATTAGCAGCCTTTTGTAACTTTGATTCACTATCCTTTAGTTCCTGATCCTCTTTTTCTTTTTTTCTTCTGGCCCATTCTTTTGTTTCCATCTTTACCCTTTTGAGATTATCTACCATATGGAAAGCTATAGGGGTCGAGACATGGCCATTGTATGGAACCCAATGAGATTTAATTAGATCATGGTATTCTTCATCTTTCAACCAAGAAGAATTGTATTTGAAAGGGATTGCAGGCTTCCAAGAATATCCTCCAATTTCTAGAATAACTGGCATATGATCAGATTTCCCACCACATCCTATCCATTTTTTAAACTGGAGCTAGCTTGCAAACAACTGATCGACAATTATAAATCTATCTAGTCCCTTGGAGATTCTTTCCTCCATGACCCTTTGGTTTCTCCAAGTATGAAAGAGTTTGATGGGTTCAACATTGATAAGGTTTTTGGATTACATCCAAAGGACATAAAAATCCATCAAGGGATCTGGCCTTGCTTTCAGATCCCACGACTCCGCTTCTGATAAAATATTTTCCAGACAGAGTTTCCCAAAAGCATTTTTTGTCAGTATTTGGTCCGTATATATTTAGAATCAAGAACTCTCTTCCAAAATCCAATGAGAGACAGTTTATTCCTAGCCTAGACTCCACCCCCATGATTTATTTACTTTAATATATTTGGTATTCCATCCAATGGAAAGGCCTCCTGATATTTCTTGTGCATCAGATCCAACAAAACTCCAAAAAGGAAAATGGGATTCAAGGAAGGAAGAGATCCTTCCTTCATCCCCAAGAGTCTCTTGGGGTAGAAGGATATCCATTTAGTAAACCTCCACCAACCCTTGAAGGGAAAGTTTCTTTGAGGAGCTGGCCACTCCCCTACAATTGAAAGAGAAGAGTTTCATTTTGGAGGTCTGCCCAGGGTATTCTGCGCTCTATGTGCCCCAACAATGGTTCTTTTTCTGTCGCTTGTTGGATCCAATAAATTCCTGTTTTGGGCCTTATATAGGTGATATTTCCTTCCCCTCCCTTTCCCCTAGGAAGAAGGGATGGGTTTCCTTCCTAATCCTACTAGATTGGTTTTTCTATCTTTGTTTACTACCACTCGGTGATTCCATAAAAGGTAGGAAATTAAAACATCCCCTGAATCCATATTGGAATAGGATTCTTCAGTGATCTTCGGTGAGG
>ML787170.1:62817-81598 GCA_009831015.1 Picea engelmannii
AGCCTTGGGCTCGATATTCCTCAACCACCGGAAGGATATCTTGACGAATAAGGTAAAAAAAGAACTGAAAAAATTCAATTGTCCAACCATTCGGACCAAGAATTTTTTCTTTTTGGAAGTTGAATGATCCAGGTGGATATTGGTGGCCACCCACCTGTTCCAACTGGATCCTATTGTTAGTTTTTTGTACAATACATTCTTTTGTACTTCTTTGTAATTTTGGGTTCTACACCTCCAGGGTTGTCTGAATCCCTACACATCTTCCAGGTGGATACTGGTGGCCTCCTACCTAATCCAACTATTTAATTTTGTATTTTTTCATGTCAGCACATCTTGCTGTACTTCCAGGTCCATTTTGGGCCCCTAAACAGTGTTTTCTTATCTTTCCATAGTAAAACTATAGATATAGTCAGACTTTGACAGTGTAACGTGTATTTCTCAAAAATACCTTTCCAACGGGCTATCACGTGCCTAAAACGAAGATTGTATGCAAACGTTACAACCCTGGGAAGTTAATGCACTAACTTACCCAAACGATGCCCACATGACTTTTGGCATTTCATCTCCTAGGGTTAGGTTTTTGGATGTCTAGGGTTTTGGAATTCCTATTTATCATAAAAGGCCTTCAGAGCCTCATTGTAATCATCTTCTAGCAAATGAGCATAGTTGTCACATCTCTTCTTGGAGATAAAGTTGCCACCATTCTAGCGAGTCTCGCACTCTGTGTTTTTACAGTCTCTTTACAATTATTTCATTAATAGAAATCAATTATTGTTGTATTTCTCTGTTTCTGGCAATTTTCATGAGTATTTCATTGTAATTCCTCTGCTTTCATTTCGCTCTGAAAATAAATCCGGATCACTGAAGATTATTTCCTTTAGTTCTTCTTTTGAGACCTCCTCCATTAGTTCTCGACTTGTATCTTAATTCACAAAACTCGGGAAAAACATGGCCATCCTGAATGTATCTGCAATACATACTTGGGGGTCGCTTATGAAAAGGTTCTGGAAATGTGCTCTGCCCAGAAGTGTCAAGCCTTCAAAAGAGGCGATCTCCCTCTCAGACTCCAAATGGTATTTGTATCTTTTCTCCCTTTTTCATAGGCTTGAAAAAATTTTGTATTCTAATCTCCGTTTCCTAGCCATAAAGCCCTGCTTTTTAATATCCATGTGGCTTCCCTATCTTCCAAAATTCTCCTTTTGAGATTTTCCATCTTAAGCAATTCTTCTTTTGAGGCATTTGAGAGAAAATCCTCTATGTTTAAATTAGCAACTTCTTGTAACTTTGATTCACTATCCTTTAGCTCCCGATCCTCCTTTTCTTTCTTTCTTCTCGCCCATTCTTTTGTTTCAATCTTTACCCTTTTGAGATTCTCTACCATATGGACAGCCGGAGGGGTCAAGATCTGGCCATTGTATGGAACCCAATAGGATTTGATTAGATCATGGTATTCATCATATTTCAGCCAAGAATAATTGAATTTGAAAGGGGTTGCAGGCTTCCTAGAATCTCCTCCAATTTCCAAAATAACTAGCATATGATCATATTTTCCACCACATCCTATCCATTGTTTAAACTAGAGCTGGCTTTCGAAAAACTGATAGACAATTATAAATTTATCCAGTCTCTTGGTGATTCTTTCCTCCCCAACCCTTTTGTTTCTCCAGGTAGGAAAATGTTTGATGGGTTCAACATCGATAAGGTTTTTGGATTGCATCTAAAGGACAATTTTTTTTTCAAGGGATCTAGCCTTGCTTTTAGACCCCCTGATTCCGCTTCTGATAAAATATTTTCCAGACAGAGTTTCCCAAAAGCATTTTCTGTTGGTATTTTCCCCATATAGATTCAGAATAGAGAAATCTCTTCCAAAATCCAATGAGATACAATTTAGTCCTAGAGAAGACTCACACCCCTAGGATCTATTTAATTTAATAGATTTGGTATTCCATCCAATGACAAGGCCTCCCGATATTCCCTGTGCATCAGATCCAACAAAACTCTAAAAAGGAAAATGGGATTAGAGGAAGGAACAGATCCTGCATTCATCACCAAGAGTCTCTTGGACTAGAAGGATATCCGGTTGGTAAACCTCCACTAACATTTGGAGGGCCAGTTTCTTCGAGGAGTTGGCCACTCCCCTACAGTTGAAAGAGAGGAGTTTCATTTGAGATTCCCACCCAGGGAATTCTCCTCTCTAAGTGCCCCAACAATGGCTCTTTTTCTATCACTTGATTGATCTAATAAATCCTTGTTTTGGGCCTTAGATAGGTGAGATTTCTTGTCCCTCCCTTTGCCCCTGGAAGAAGGGATGGTTTCCTTCCCAATCCTACTGGATTTTTTTTTCTATCTTTGTTTACCACCACCTGGTGATTCCATAAAAGGTAGGAAATTGAAACATCCCCTGAATCCTTAGTGGAATAGGATTCTTCAGTGATCTCCAGGGAGGGGGGTGGGAGGAATATCTTCATTTAAGGAACACATGGCTATGGGTGGCTCGAAGGGGAAAAAGAGAGGGACATATCCACATCTAGTGAGAAAGACAAGGGTTTCAGGGGATTGGACTAATTCAAACCGTCACCAATTACCGATAAGTATTTTATCAGAGCCTTCCAGATGATAGAGAAATTATGGTGTTCCTTAATTGGTTATCTGATCCAGTCAATCAATGAATCTGAGTGGATATATTTATGCATTACTACCTTTGTCCTGAGATTCTCCATAGATATTAATTTCCAACTTATTTTGGCTCCTATATCTTTGGAGAATATGAAGATATATTTTAACCCCCATCCACCCAAAGATTTTGGGATTGCAATGGTCTCCCACTGAACCCAAAAAAATACAAAAGAATCTTTTGAGCCAACCCAAAGAAATTTGAAACAAAGTTTTCTTATTTTTTCCAGTACTCCCTTTGGGATCCAGGATAAAGACATCCAATACATTGAGATGGATTCTAGGACTGATTTGACCAACACCAGTCAACCGGCTCTAGACATCCATATGAAACTCCAAGCCTTTAGTCTTTTTTCCAGCTTTGCTAAAAGCCAGAACCGATCCTCTTTTTTGTAGTTGTTCGACTTTAGCTGAAAACCTAATTATTTAAGGCCTAAGTCCATATCTTGTTGATAATATGGGAAAGCCTCCTTATACACCTCTATTTCAAGTAGACTCATATTATGTACCGAAAAAGTGGATTTCCTATCATTTATGAGAATCCATGTTGCTTTTCCAAAAGGGTTCAAAATGGGTTGAAGTGAAGAGGCATCACCTCTGCTCCCATCGCAGAAAATAAAAAAATCATCCAAAAAACGGAGATGAGTGATTCACAGGTCTGGGGAAATTGATATTCCTTTAAAATCCCCCCTCCTTTTTTCATTTGCAATTTCCCTGCTTAATCCTTTAACAACCGATACAAATAGAAGGGCGGAAAGGGGGCATCCCTGCCTTAGGCCCCTTTCAGCTGGAAAAAGGGGAAGATGCTCAATTTATAAGAACAACAAATGAAACATTTGTGATGCAACTCATTGCCAATTTTATGAAAGGGAATTCAAAGCCAAGATGGGTAAGGAGAAGTCTGATGTACACCCAACTGACTCTCTCATAGGCATTTTATAGATAAATATTGAAGACTTCCCTTTGATTTTTTTTTTTTTGATAGGATGTAATGCCTCCTGTGAAACCCCTATGGATTTGTGCACTTGTATCCCTTCCAGAAACCCAAAATATTCACCTGAGATATGTTCCAACAAAACATATTTTATTCTTCTAGAGATTATCTTGGAGATAATATTGTAAAGACAATTACATAGTGAGATTGGTCTAAAGTCCTCAAGGGAGTGGAGGTCATACTTGTTCGGGATAAGAGATATGAAGGTTGCATTGAGGGGGGGATGGATGTAGCCTTGGGATCGAGATTCCTCAACCACTTGAAGTATATCTTGACCAATAAGGTAAAAAAAGAATTGGAAAAATTCAACAGTCCAACCATTCTGACCAAGACTTTTTTTTTTTTTTTGGAAGAAAAATATTATTTCCTTTAGTTCTTCTTTTGAGACCTCCTCCATTAGTTATCAGTTTGTATCTTCATTCACAAAACTCGGGAAAACCATGGCCATCCTAACTATCTCTGCAATAGATACTTAGGGGTTGCCTCTGAAAAGGTTTTGGAAATGTGCTTTTCCCAGAAGTGCCAAGCCTTCAAGAGAGGTGATCTCCCTCTTATAATGATCTTGAAAACTCCAAATGGTATTTGTAGATTTACTCCCTTTTTCATAGTCTTGAAAAAATTTGGTATTCTCATCTCCTCTTTCTAGCCACAAATCCATTCTTTTTAATCTCCATGTCTCTTCCCTATCTTCCAAAATTATCCTTTTGCGATTTTCCATCGTAAGAAATTATTCTTTTGAGGCATCTAAGAGAAAAGCCTCTGTGTTTAAATTAGTATCCTCCTGTAACTTTGATTAAGGTTGGTTGTCATTGATGTCAACCCTTGAAGAAATCCCCGTTGCACAAAGGTTTGGGTAATGGACCCAATATTGTTTGATGTAAATATGACTCATTATTGTTTTGTCATGGTTGATAAGAAGTAAATATGGATGAACTCCAAAGTGATCCCCTTATGGTGAAATCCCTCATGGGAAGATGCTTTGCAGGGTAAGAGAACCCATGCTTAATTGTGGAATAATGAGATGAAGGACAATGAATTTGTCAGGGAAACTATCCTAGATGGATAGTTATTTTCATGCCATTTTCGGTGGTATGTAGAATGTCACATAACTCCTCACTGTTAGAGAGTTCTGACCATGTGAAGTTGGGGAACCCAGGTTTGGGTAATGGACCCAAGTTTGTTTGATAGATAACAGTATGAGTTTTGCTATATTTGAAGGTAATACTATTCTATATGGATAGTACATGTTATTACATTTCTGGTGGTATGTGGAATGTCACATAACGCCTCACGGTTTGAGAGTTATGGCCTTACGAAGTTGGAGGACCCTCATATGTCATCTAGAAGCCCCAAAAGGTCAAAGTAGTCAAAGTGGTTTAAGAGATTTTAAAAGATAAATAATAAAGTGAAGTGATGAATGTATTATAATTCAAAGTGAATACAAAATAAATTATTTCAATAATAAATTTAATGGAGAAATTAGAAATGGGTTAACCCGAAAATAAGGAAAGTGGGCCAAGTGACCTAGAAGATGTTTTTAAGGAAGCTACTTGGAGAGTATAAATAAGAGGCAAGGCTATCTCATTTTAATCACACTTGAGAATATTGAATATATATAGGTTTCTGAGGTAACCAAGGATATCTAAGATGAATTTCCGAGGGAAGGTGAAGAAAACAGGGCCAAAATGCAAGGAAGGATAAATTCTTTTGATGGTGCTTTCTAAGGTATTTTATTTACAGGCCATCTCACCATTTTCGCTATAACTTTGTTTATATAATGATTTAGACCATGAAATTTCTATTCAATTGATTAAACATACCCAAGTATCTGTGGTAAAAAAATCAGCTTTTGGGTCGTTGTATTTCGGGAGTTACACGCCGTGGAAAATAGGGTTTGTGGCTAGTCCTGAAACTAGTCAAAAACAGACGTTTCAGGTAAAAACGTCATAAATTATTCATAAAAGATCAAAATTCAGTGAGACCAAATGTGTTGGTTAGGGTATAGTATTTAGTATTCTTTTTAACAATTTCAGATCAATTCAATTAATATTTCATGTGGGGCACTCTCTACAAGGTCGCTCTCTAGAATAAGCCAGAATTCAGCAAGGTATGCCATTTTTGCTATAACTCCTTTTATGAGAGGTTCCAAGTAGTGACACCTGGAGGAATTTACTAAAACACATTGAATAACATTTTGTATCAGTTTTAGATATTTATACGTTACATGTTCAAAGTTATGATTACTTCAAGTTAGGGTTGTTGACTAATCCAAAACTAGGCATGTGAGATTAAAGAAAAGTTTGATGAAAATGCTAGTCTCTTGTTGTTAAAGTTAAGGAAGGCTTGCAAGAATGTGATCATATACACCAAGTCTATTATAGATCTACAAATCATATTTGGATGATGAAATTGATGATGGATTTTGGTTGAGGTACATGTTGAGTACATGGTTGAGACAAGTAGTTGATGAGTTGGCACATACATGAGGTGTATATTTGATGATGTTGGTACATATTGATGAGTCATAGTTGATGAGTAGTTGACACATGATTGGTACATACTTGGTACATGGTTGGATGCACTTGTTTATGGTACAGATTGGCTACAGTTTGTTTGGTACAGGTTGGTGCATGGTTGATGCACTTGTTTATGGTATAGGTTGATTACAGGTTGAGGTATAGGTTGATGCATGGTTCAGATTTATTGATACAGGTTTACATTGATATATCTCATAGTGATAGTGTGACAGTGGTTCCATCATTCTACTTCTACTTCAGGGTGGCAGGGCGGGGCAAGGACAGGTGGTTGTAGCCACCTTGCGATTGTAGCCGGAGAACATAAGGGGTTGTAGTCTCCTTCTGGTTGTAGCCAGAGAATTGGGGAGTTGGAGCTTCCCTTAGGTTGTATCTTGAGAAACTAGGGGGTTGGAGCCTCCTTCCTTCCAGTTGTAGCTAGAAAATAAAGGAATTTGGTTCTTCCAATGAATGTAATTCTTCAAGACATATAAGAAAAAGCATTCTGTGGTTTTCTCCTGATTTGGGTTTCCACGTAAAACATTGGTGTACTGTGTATGTGTGTGTGATTGTTTATTTTTTACTGCTCATTATTGGATAATAGTTATACATTGATATAACATTTGAAGAAAAAGGATTATAATTACGCTATTACTGATTCACCCCCCCTCTCAGTAATCCAACACTTTTTAATCTCCATGTGTCTTCCCTATCTTCCAAAATTATCCTTTTGTGATTTTCCATCGTAAGAAATTATTATTTTGAGGCATTTGAGAGAAAAGCCTCTGTGTTTGAATTAGTACCCTCCTGTAACTTTGATTCACTATCTTTTAGCTCCTAATCCTCTGTTTCTTTATTTCTTCTGGCCCATTATTTTGTTTCCATCTTTACCCTTTTGAGATTCTCTACCATATGGATAGTTGCAGGGTTCGAGACTTGGCCATTGTATGGAACCCAATGGGATTTGATTATATTATGGTATTATTGATCTTTCAACCAAGAAGAATTGAATTTGAAAAGGGTTGCAGGCTTTCAAGAATCTCTTGCAACTGGCATATGATCAAATTTCCCACCACATCCTATCCATTGCTTAAATTGGAGTTGGCTTGTAGACAACTGATTGACAATTATAAATATATCCAGTCTCTTGGTGATTCTTTCCTCCTTGACCCTTTTGTTTCTCCAAGTAGGAAAGAGTTTGATGGGTTTGACATCGATAAGGTTTTTGGATTGTATCCAAAGGACGAGAAAATATATCAAGGGTTCTAGCCTTGATTTTGAACCCCACGACTCCACTTCTGATAAAAGATTTTCCAAAAAGATTTTCCCAAAAGCAATTTCTATCATTATTTGGCCCGTATAGATTCAGAATCGAGAACTCTCTTCCAAAATCCAATGAGATACAGTTTAGTCCTAGCCCAGATTCACACCCCCAGGATCTATTTACTTTAATAGATTTGGTATTCCATCCAATGGAAAGGCCTCCCGATATTACTTCTGCATCAGATCCAACAAAACTCCAAAAAGGAAAAAGGGATTCGAGGAAGGAATAGCTCATGCCTTCATCCCTAAGAGTCTCTTGGAGTAGAAGGATATCCGGTTGGTAAACCTCCACCAACCTTTGGAGGGAAAGTTTCTTCGAGGAGATAACCACTCCCCTATAGTTGAAAGAGAGGAGTTTCATTTGGGAGGCCCGCCCGAGGAATTCTGTGCTCTAAGTTCCCAAACAATGGTTCTTTTTTTGTCGCTTGCTTGATCCAATAAAGCCATTTTTTGGGCCTTATATAGGTAAGATTTCCTACCCCTCCCTGTCCCCCCAGAAGAATGGATGGGTTTCCTTCCTAATCCAATTGGATTGATTTTTCTATCTCTGTTTACCACCACCTGGTGATTCCATAAAAGGTAGGAAATTGAAACATCCCCTAAATCTTTAGTGGAATATATTCATTTAATGAACACATGGATAATGGGGGAATCGGAGGGGAAAACGAGAGGGGCATATCCGAATCCAATGAGAAATACAAGCGCTTCAAGGTATTGGACCAATTCAAATCGTCACCAATGATCAAGAAATATTTTATCAGAGCCTTCCATGTGATAGAGAAATTATGGTCTTCCTTAATTGGTTGTGTGATCTAGTTAATTAATGAATTTGAGTGGATGTATTTATGAGTTTCTACCTTCATCCATAGATTCCCCGTATATATTGCTTTCCAACTTAGTTTGGATGCCATATCTTTGGAGAATATGAAGTTATTTTCTAACCCCCATCCACCCAAAGCTTTTGGGTTTGTAATGCTCTCCCACTTAACCCAAGGCATTAAAAATGAATCTTTTGAGCCAACCCATAGAAATTTGAAACACATTTTTCTTATTTTTTCCAATAATCCCTTTAGGATCCAGGATAAAGACATCTAATACATTGGGATGGCTTCTAGGACTAATTTGACCAACATCAGTCGACTTTCTCTAGACATCCATATGAAAACCCAAGACTTTAGTCTCTTTTCCAACTTTGCTAAAATCCAGGACCAATCCTCTTTTCCATAGTTGCTCGAATTTAATTGAAAACCTAAGTATTTAAGGCCTAAGTAAAGATCTTGTTGAGAAAATGGGAAAGCCTCCTTATACACCTTTATTTTAGGTAGACTCATATTATGTACTGACAAAGTGGATTTCCTATCGTTTATGAGCATCCATGTTGCTTTTAAAAAAAAGTTTAAAATGGATTGAAGTGAAGAGGAATCACCTCTTCTCCCATTGTAGAAAATAAGAACATCATACACAAAAAGGAGATGAGTGATTGAGAGGTCTGGGGAAATTGAGATTCATTTAAAATGCCCCCTCCTTTCTGCATCTGCAATTGCCTTGCTTAATCCTTCAACAACCAATTAAAATGAAAGGGGGGAAAGGGGGCACCCCTGCCTTAGGCCCCTTTCAGCTGGAAAAAAGGGGAAGGTGATCCATTTATAATCACAACAAATGAAACATTTGTGATGCAACTCATTACCCATTTTATGAAAGGGACTTCAAAGCCAATACGGGTAAGGAGAAGTTTGATGTACACCCAACTAACTCTGTCATAGGCCTTTTATAGATCAATATTGAAGACTACCCCTTTGAGTTTTTTTTTTTTGATAGAATGTAAGGCCTCCTGTGCAACCCATATGGGTTCCTGCACTTGTCTCACTTCCAAAAACTCGAATTATTCACCTGAAATATGTTCCAACAAAACATATTTTATTCTTCTAGAGATTATCTTGGAGATAATATTGTAAAGATAATTACATAGTGATATTGGTCTAAAGTAATCAAGGGAGTGGGGGTCATCCTTATTGGGGATAAGAGATATGAAGGTTTCATTAAGGGGGGAATGGATGTAGCCTTGGGATCAAGATTCCTCAACCAATTGAAGGATATCTAATAAGGTAAAAAAAGAACTAAAAAATTCAATTGTCCAACCATTTGGAACAAGACTTTTTTCTTTTTGGAAGCTAGAGATTATTTACTTTAGTTCTTCTTTTGAGACCTCCATTATTTCTCAATTTGTATCTTCATTCACAAAACTTGGGAAAAACATGGCCATCCTGACCATCTCTGCAATAGATACTTGGGGGTCTCTTCTGAAAAGGTTCTGGAAATGTGCTTTGCCCAGAAGTGCCAAGCCTTCAAAAGAGGTGATCTCCCTCTAAGACTAATCTTGAAAACTCCAAATGGTATTTGTATCTTTCCTCATTTTTGCATAGGCTTGAAAAAATTTGGTATTTTCATCTCCACTTTCTAGTCACAAAGCCCCACTTTTTAATCTCCATGTGGCTTCCCTATCTTCCAAAATTCTCTTTTTGTGATTTTCCATCGTAAACAATTCTTCTTTTGAGGCATCTGAGAGAAAATAATCTATGTTTAAATTAGCAGTGCCATGTAACTTTGATTCACTATGATTTATCTCATGATCATATTTTTATTTCTTTATTCTGGCCCATTCTTTTGTTTCCATATTTACCCTTTTGAGATTCTCTACCATATGGATAACTGCAGGGGTCGAGACCTGGACATTGTATGGAACCCAATGGGATTTTATTAGATCATGGTATTCTTCATATTTCAACAAAGAAGAATTGAATTTGAAAGGGGTTGTAGGCTTCCTAAAATCTCCTCCAATTTCCAGAATATCTGGCATATGATCAGATTTCCCACCTCATCCCATCCATTGTTTAAACTGGTGCTGGATTGCAGACAATTGATCGATAATTATAAATCTATCCAGTCTCTTGGATATTATTTCCTTCCCAACCATTTTGTTTCTCCAATTATGAAAGAGTTTTATGGGTTTGAATTCGATAAGGTTTTTGGATTGCATCCAAAGGACGGAAAAATTCGTCAAGGGATCTGTCCTTGCTTTCGGACCCCACGACTCCGCTTCTAATAAAATATTTTCTAGACAGAGTTTCCCAAAGGTGATTTTTGTCAGTATTTGGGCTATATAGATTTAGAATTGAGAACTCTCTTCCAAAATCCAACAAGATATAATTTATTCCTATCCCAGACTCACACCCCCAAGATCTAGTTACTTTAATAGATTTGGTATTCCATCCAATGGCAAGGCCTCCCGATATTCCCTGTGAATTAGATCCAATAAAAATCTAAAAAGTAAAATGGGATTCAAGGAAGGAAGAGATCCTACCTTCATCCCCAAGAGTCTCTTGGAGTAGAAGGATATCTGGTTGGTAAACCTCCACCAACCTTTGGAGGGCCAGCTTCTTCAAGGAGTTGGTCAATCCCCTATAGTTGAAAGAGAGGAGTTTCATTTGGGAGGCCCGCACATGGAATTTTGTGCTCTAAGTTCCCCAACAATGGTTCTTTGTCTGTCGCTTGCTTGATCCAATAAAACCATGTTTTTTTCCTTAGATAGGTGAGATTTCTTGCCCCTCCCTTTCCCCCCGGAAGAAGGGATGGGATTCCTTCCTAATCCTACTGGATTGTTTTTTCTATCCATGTTTACCACCACCTAGTGATTCCATAAAAGTTAGGAAATTGAAACATCCCATGAATCCTTAGTGGAATAGGCTTCAATGATCTCCAGTGACGGGGGGAGGAATATATTCATTTAAGGAACACATGGCTAATGGGGGGCTCAGAGGGGAATAAGAGAAGGGAATCTCTGCATCTAGTGAGAAAGAAAATGGTTTCAGGGGATTGGACCATTTCAAACCTAGCACAAAGAAATAAGTAATCATAATAGGAGGGGATGAGGGAAAAATCATGCCCAGTGGAGGGGATGACTCCTGGCATGATTTGTGGGAGAAAGCGTCGAGTTGGGGTAAATTCTCCAAATCTTGTTGAGAGTGGTTGATGCCATCATCTACCTTGACTAAATCCATCTCTAGGATTTTTGTTTTGTCCTAGGGATCTTCTGGCTGTGATCGTTGACCCTGCAATTCAATAATCTTCTCTTCTTCAGAGATTCACCCATTGAGGGATTTTCTTGCCGGTCTCTTTTTACTGTGGGGGGTTATTGCCCAGATTTTTGTCCATGGAAAATAAGATTACATTGAATTGCTAAATTTCCATGTTTTTTGCATCGCCTACACCGAAAAGGTATTCCTTCATATTCCAGTTTTTGTATTACTATCTTTTCCCTTATTTTCAGTGTCATTTCTTTCACTAAGCCCCCCTTCAAATCCACCATTACAAAAATTCTATCCATTGTCATTTCATTTCCTGATAAGAAAATCATATCGACTTTCATGAAAGTTCCAATTTCATTTCCCATAATAAGAAAACCCTCAGGGGTCCAAAGCTCAAGGGGGAGTGCATGGAGTCTTACCCAAAGTGGTGCCACATCCATTTTATTGGAGCTAGGTTCGAAGAGGGGATTCCATTTTTTTAGTAGCATCGGTGTCGAATCCATTGACCAAGAGGATTTTAGAACCCTCGCAACATCCGCTCTTGATGCAAATTTGAATAATATCAATCCCTTTTCCAGAAGTTTTGCAGTTGGGGGGTTTCTTAGTTGATCTGACCAATATTTTGTGATCCATTCTTTGATGGTTTTTTCCCCAAATCGTCGACTGCATGCCTTACCAACCATTGTACTTTAGACATTTTGACCGCCTATGCCATTGTAATATCTCTACCAAGTTCAAGAATAATGGATCTATCGGTAGATTTCACGCACTTGTATTTATTTTTCATTATGTTAGATGGGCATGACTCATCTCCATAGCCTACTTGCTGAGGGGGAAGGTCAAGGGTTAGCCCTTCTTGGGTTTCATTCCCCTTCTCACATGAATACCTTTTGCTGGGGATCACAAGAGGGTTTTGTTCTTAAGAAAAAAACTTGTATATCCGGAAGGAGAGTGTTGTGTCGGTCAGGAAGAAGGTCTACAAAAGTGCTACACACCCCTAAAGGGATCTTTGTTGCATCAACATCTTGGAAAAACCCTTCAATCAGGGTTGAATCCACTAAAACACTGGACTGTTGTGTCAGAAAGTCGCTAAAGTTAAGAGGAAATGCATATGAAGACAAACCATCTAGTGAAAAATTATCGGAGCAAGCTTGGCCACATGGGTTCCGAAGGAAATCTGGCATAGTAAAATCCGGGGTACTGATCCCCTCATCCAACCCTACCTCAAAACCCAAACCCATACCAGGAGAAGACGACATCGGGAACGTGGAACTAGGGTTGGGAAGATATAACAAAACAACCAAAGTGATACATGTTGGGGAGGAACCCATACCTATCATTCATGATGGAATTTCTGAAGGCTCGAAGCTACAAATGTCAGCTGGCATCATCTAGATCATCTGCACATCCAAAAGATCTGGAGAAAAATATAACTCTTCCTCATAGACCACCATACAAACCTTTAGCTCCCACTAGGAGGGTCCATGGGGAAGCTCACCTTAAAAAAGTGACTTCAGATTCCCTTCGTAACCCTAACCGCAGAGGTTGCAAAAAACTACAGACAAAAATTCAGAGACCTAACCACCATTACGAGAGATTTCCATCCAAAAACTCTTGTCAAAATTAAAACTTATTTACTTATTAACTCACTCAAAAAGTGAGTCCCAATTATTCTCTTTTCCTTGAAACCTTTGCTTCTAAGCTAATCTTATAGTACAAGGATCATCTTTCCAGTTACAACTCTAACAAAAGTTTTATAGAAATTTTATACACGATTAGAGATTTATTATGATTTAATTTTTGTGTATGGTTGAATGATGTTCTTAGAGATTTTTCCTAATTATGGATCAATCCAAATCCTCAAAAATCAATTAGAGTTCAATTAGAGATCTAATTTTTCATGTTGCAAACTATTGAATAGCGAGTGCATTGACATTTCCTAACCCCAATCGTGGTTGTTAATCATCATATCTTTCTACTAATATCGTCTTGGTCAATTACCAGATATGACCCTTCTTACTAGCCTACTAAGGAAGGGCACACCAAATCCTAATCATGAACATTAAAAAGGAAGCAACAAAAAAGCCATTTGAATTTCATGACATTTGATGAATATATGTATATGGATGGAGGGATGCATAAAAGACACCAAATTGATGTATAAGGTCCCCTTGTTTATGAGGCAAGGGACCCCCTCCGCGTATGGTTTCACTACTTACTCTATGGAGGTATACATACCCAACCTCCTTTCAGATTCAAACTTATGACCTCCAAGGAGGAAACACATATTCTTAACCATTAGGTTCTCTAACTAAATTATTATTTAAATGATGTTGGTATTAAGTAATGCATGATATTGCATTAATGTGGTATTGAATTACGATATTTAAATTGAAAGCATATAAGTATACAAACAAAAACATTTCTTCAAAATTGTAAGTGCAAGTTTTCATTTTCATTGCTGCCTTGGTAGGGAATGTTGCAATATAATAATTTGAAAATATCTACCCATGTTATCCCTAAATTTATTATACACTTTGTGTTTTCCATATTATTAATTTATTTTTTAAAAATCTAAACGATCTTTAAAAAAATTGCAAATTGGGTTTATTTGTCATTCCATTGGTAGTTGGGTTAACAAGATGCTTTTGATATACATTATTTTATTCCTTTAAATTATTTAAAAATTAAAAAACAAAACAGAAGAAAAAAAAAAAAAATCTTTTGGGGGTGGAAGTTGATCATAGTTTCATTAGGGAAAATTTGAGGTCTAAAACAATCCTCCTAAGGAAAACACTAGTTTAAATAATAAAGTAAGAGTTATCAATTTTCAAAGGGAAATAAAGAAAACTACTTTTTTTAATTGCAATTTTTAATTGTCTTCTTATAGGTTTATTCAAATTTCAAGTGTAGGCACTCATTGGATGCAGACTTAAATTACACATCCAATTAGTACCCACTCTACATACTTTTGATATACTCACAATGATATAAACTGGAAACACATAAAAAAACTTATTTCTAGTGCCAGGACAACTATGGACTGATGGAATAAGTAACTCGATGGATGATTTATTTCATTAACTCACATGATGCATACATACAAGAGGAAGTGATCTTTGGTCTCATCTTCTAAGAGGTACAAATGAATCTTCCTATTCACTTATGAATCTTCATATTTCTCCTAGCTTAATATTTATAAGGATATTTACAATGTACATCAATCCCTAAGGATTAGGTATCTAACATTCCCCCCTTTAATCCGAAGGGGGTGTTTGTGAGTCCAAGCATCATTTTGAAAATTTCAATTTTTTCTCATCCAATGTCTTTGGTGAAGATGTCCGTAATTTTCTCATTTGAGGAACAATGTCCCAAGTGAATAATTTTGGCCTTTACATGATATCAAATCAGATTGTACTTTTTGTTGATGTTCTTGGTTAGATCATGGAATCTAGGATTCTTGACCAACTTGATTGCAAAATTATTGTCAACCAGAAGAAGAGTAGAATTCACATGTTTCTCCTGCAAATCTTCAAGTATTTTCCTAAGCCACACAATCTCCTTTGTTTCTTCTGTAGATGCCACATATTCTTCCTCTATTGTGAAATCTACTAGAGCCGATTGTTTGCATGATCTCTAGGATATAACTATTGATCCAAGACTCATGAGATAGCCTGAAGTTGACACTCCATTTTCTTTATCCGCATCAAAGTCTGAATCATAATATCCAATCAGGTTG
Organism: Picea engelmannii; assembly: GCA_009831015.1. Lineage (NCBI taxonomy): Eukaryota > Viridiplantae > Streptophyta > Pinopsida > Pinales > Pinaceae > Picea > Picea engelmannii. Next base: position 78,145 of record ML787170.1, read on the forward strand.
AAGTCATCCACCTTACAATACTTGAGTTTGAACTCTTGAGTTCCCTTGAAGTTTTTTATAACTCTTTTTGCATGAACTTGGAAAGAATCCCAACAATGAATGAAATATATGGTATAGTGGTGGCAAGGTAGATAATCCTTCCCACAAGTTGTGTGTTCTTGGTTGCATCCTCAAATTCATTCCCTTGTTTCAATCTGAGCTTCAAATTATGTTCCATTGGAGTAGAAAGAGAACCTTTATGCGTAGCCATGCCAAACTTGTTCAACTTGGGAGATGAATATGTACTTTGGATTTTGAGTCACTTCACTGACCAAGTTGTAATGGATATGTCCCAAATATGTCATTTCAAATCCTTTCTTCAATTCTTTCTTTATGGATGCAATATAGCTTTCATTGTTCCCTATTATCAATAGATCATCTACATACACTACAAGATATACAACAATTTTGCCAAATTTCTTGACAAACATAGTTGTATCATCAAGATTAAAGTTCTTGAAATTCAATTTTAGAAGATGCCTAGTTATCTTTTCACACTAGGATCGTGGTGCTTGTTTCAGGTCATATAAGGATTTGATGAGTTTGCATACTTTTTTTTCTTGTGCATTCACAACGAAACCATATGGCTGAGACATGAAGACATTTTCTTTCAATTCTCCATTCAAGAAAGCAGTCTTCACATCCATTTGATGAAATTTCCATCGATTTTTTGTTGCCAAGGTAAATAGAGTACGAATGGTAGTCCATTTTGCTATGGCGGAAAAAGTCTCCTCTCCTCATAATCAATGCCTTCTTTCTATGCAAATCATTTTTCCACGAGCCCCACCTTGTGTCTGTCAAGTGAGCCATCTGATTTGTACTTGTTCTTGAAGACCCACTTGCAGCCAATTGATTTGGTTTTGAATGGAGGGTCCACCAACTTCCATGTTCCATTCTTGATGAGAGCATTAAAAAAAATTAACAACTTAAAAATAACTCTCTAGAGTTCTCTTTTTTCATAGGTCGTATTTAGTGGCTATTTTTACCCATGTTTCAAAAAGTGGTTGTTATAGCCTTAATTTACACACTATAGGACTAGAGGGGAATACAACAAAAGATGAAATCCAAAACACAACTCTAGCTTAATATTTAGGACATTTTTGTAGGGCGTCGCTTGTTATACATGAACAACAGGCGACACGTCTCTAATCAACTATAGTAAAATGCACAACACCCTATGTAACCTTCTAGATTCATGGAGTTTTGAAGAGGTAAGAGAGGGATGAGTTGGTTCTTCATGGCATGAGCCTTGGAACTCACATAATTCAAGTATCCATTGGTCTCTAGAATATCTAGAAGTTCTCCCAAGCCTCTTCCAAGGATCTATACAAGGAAGGAAAATCTTGAGCATGAGGAGGAAGAATTATTTACAGATACATGCTACTAAAATTCATAGATGCTTCTCCATCTATATGAGTTGCAGTCAAGTTTCCTAGCTTGGTTGAAGAGATGAAGAAGAGCAAGGGGAAAGGGGAAAAGGGGTATGCATCTACACCAAGAGGTAAGTGTATTTATGTATTTCCATTATTCAAATTAATAGATCATTGGTTTTCCCCTATAAATGTTTGTCTTTCATGTATAAATGTTCAGATTTAATTTGTTTTATGGTTATATCCAAGATAGATCTAGGATTCTAACACTAGGAAGAGAAATATAATGGTATTGTTTTGTCTCTTGTGTGTAGGAAGCAGGTTGTAGGAGTTGGAGCTAGAACTTCAGGACTGTAGTAGCCGAGACATACGGAGGACAACCTTCAAAAAAAGGTATGTCATTCTTCCATTATGGCTTGTTTCTAGGAAAGCCATAGAAGTCTATCCCTCTGTCTATCTAGGATCAATAGGAAGATCCTAGGGAGACCTTACCATCCACCCTTGATATTTTCTCCATAATAGTGGTGCTACCGGTAGCACCCTTTTTTTGGGGGGTGGTTAAAAATGTGATTTATTTGAAATTACGACCTTGACAATCAATACCATTGTAGAAAATTGACCCTCGAATTGAAAAGTGATGCTACTAGTAGCACCCTTTTTATTTTTGGAGTTACATGATCATTGGTAACATTGCAAATAAAAAACTTCAAATTCATAAATGTATGACTTAATTGAAACGGTGGCCTTGATCACTCATACCATTGCAAATGAAAAACTTCAATTTGGTTCATAAATCTAAAAGTATTATTTTGTTTATTTTTAAATTTACATTGAAATGATAAATTGAAAAAAAAACGTCCATCAAAAAGTTAAAACAAAATGAAAAAAAAATCATATTTATGAAAAAAACACATTTTTTACAAAACAAAAACATCATTTAAAAAACTATCGCATAATGAAATTATATATATATATATATAAAATCAAAATTTACGAAAAAAAACAATTTTTCTATTTTTTAAGGAAAAAATAACATAATTTTATGGGAAAAGCACTATTAAAAAAAAAAGAAATTATTATCGCATAATGCAAAATTAAAAAAAAATATACAAAGCAAAATTTACGTATAAAATGGAAAAACAAAATAAAAAAATAAAAATAGAAATTAAACTTTGAAAACCAAACCTCCCCTCCCCCCCTAAAAAAAAATTAAAAAAATCAAAATTAAAAACTAAAAGAAAATTATAATTTTTTTAAAAAAATTATTAAAAAAAACTTTGAAAACAAAAATTATAATTAAAAAACAAAAATCGTAATTAAAAACCGTTATTTTTTTTATAAAAACAACGAAAAAACAAAAACAAAAACAAAATAGAAAAAATGAATTAAATAAAACAAACAAATAACAAAATTTAATCATTTTGGGGAGGGGTTAATTCCCAGAATCACACCTTTCCCCACCCCCTTCATAGACCAGTCTCTTCATCCCCACCCTCTGCCTCCCCTGAGACACCTTGTCTCCCTCGCCTTCCCCTCCCCTCTCCACTCAAGCCATGGATCACCACATGCGACAGGTTCATTTCCCTCTGCCTCCCTTGACACCCCCTGTCCCCCTCCCTCCTCTCTCCTCCCCTCAAAACTCATTGCCTGTGGTGGTCCACGGGTTGAGTGGAGAGTGGAGAGGGAGAGGTGGAGGGAGGGGCATAGGGAGTTTTGAGGGAGGAAACAGGTGGGGATGGGGATATGGGTGCATGTGGGGGTTGGCTAAAGGGGGAGGGCAGAACTCACCGCTTGTGGTGGTCTATGAGCCGACAGGAAAGGGGAGGGGGATGGGAGGAGAGGAGAGGAGAGGAGAGGAGAGGGGGAGGGGTGATTTTGGGAATCATTCCCTCCCCCGAATGATTAGATTTTTACATTTTTTTAATGTTAATTTTATTTAAAATTTAATTCATTTTTTCTTTTAGTTTTTTTTGTTGCTTTTAATTTTTTTTTTGGTTTTTAATTATGATTTTCTTTCTTTTATTTATTTATTATTATTTTTTTAG
>ML787170.1:94275-120961 GCA_009831015.1 Picea engelmannii
AGGAGACTAGGAGGTATAATTACAACTAATGGCCTAAATCCGACATAAATAAAATAAAATTACTAATATAATATGCCCCAATTAAGGGGTAATGAGCCAATATTAGGGCTTAACAAATTTTATCTCAAAACCTAAATCCATGGGATCATCATCCTTCAAATCTAGGTTGAATAGATTCACCAACAATTGTATGAGTTCCATTTTTGAGTGAGAGTCATACAAACCCTTCAATTTATTTAAAGCACCATAATAGTTTGTAATAGAAATAACATCCCAGCTCACCTCTTCACTTACCATAACAACAATCAAGGAATATGATTTATTTTCTTTTTTATTCCATATGGAAATCTCCTTATCTGTTGTAGGTATGTCAAGTCCACTGTTATTCTCTCCTTCACAAATGCCATCCCACAAATCGTTAAAAATCATAGTGTGTTTGATATTTTTGAACCATTCTGGGTAATTTTCTGTGCCAGACAATACCACACCAACAATGGATATGAGAGAATGCATTTCAAAAACAAAATGGCAATCTCTACAATAACAATGTCTGCAATACAATGTCTATAAAACATTTTTGAATCTCCTGTGGTGTCAAATGTTGCCACAACATAACCAAATATTTCCTTTCCACAACCAAATAATAAGATCTCTCTCAATTTGAAATACAAGAGATTCAAAAAAACCCTACAATTCCATATCTTTGAAGCATTCTACTAAATAAATATAAATAAATAAAAATTCAAAGAATTTTTTTTAGGAAGTTTTCTTCCACCAGACAATAAATAAACCATATTCCTCTCTTTCCTTGAGGATCGATATTGTTTAGGGTGGAAAATCGATTCCTAATCTAGTGTCATTAAATAAACACTGAATTTTCTAATTTGGTATGAGTCCACATTTATTTTTCGACTATTCTGGAAAATAGAGGCTTTTTCTAGGGGTAATATGTAGGATAATTCAACTTTAAGTTCTAGAATCGAAAAACAAACATGACCGAAAATCGTCCATAGTTTGATCATGTTACATACCATTGATGATGAGAGGACCCAAGGTTGAATTGCGAGAGAAAACATTCGTAGATTTTTCAGATGCGAGATGGTTTTAGTGCATGAAGAGGGATAACACACAGATGTAGAATGGAACCTAGACAAAGACAAACTATAGGTCAAGAGCCGAAGTCATGGTCAAGTCACGTGTATAAGAGAGGATGGGTGCAAAAATTTGTGGAGGAAACCCTAATAACTACGTAGATATGAGGGAACAATAGAGTAATGACATACCTCAAAAGGAATAAATAGAGAGACATACCTACAGAGGGACATTTTTTCACATGGGGGAATGAAATGCCTAGGAGAGGAAAGAATCATGGAGTTAGAACCGACTCTAATACAACTTCTAGGCCAGGTATGGAAAAAATGAATACGTAACTCCACGTATGATTTATTTCATTAACTCATATCATGCATATATACAAGAGGAAGTGCCCTTTGGTTTCATCTTCCAAGAGGTCTGAATGGCTTCTATTCACTTATGACTCTTTGTATTTCTCCTAGCTTAATATTTACAAGGATATTTACAATGTACCTCAATCCCTAAGGATTAGGTATATAACATCCAATTTATCTCATTTTAGGTCTATAAAAAGTATGATAGTGCATACTTGTTGGATGCAATATTTAATTCTGCATCCAATAAGTGCCTACACTTGAAATTTGAGTAAAACCACAAGGAGATAAGTCAAAAATAAAATTAAAAAAGTAGTTTTCTTCCTTTCCCCCCAACAATGTTTATTATTATGGTTGACATCATCATCTTGAATCCTATTGGTTCTTTTAAAGTTTATTTTGATAGTACATTTTTTGTTTTGAGGCCCATTTTTTACTTCAAAATTCTCCTAATGAATGCTCCACCCTCCTGAATCCTCAAAGTGTGTCCATTGAATACACCTTATTCAATGGATGGTGATCACTAGAACCTCCACCATTATGGAGTATTATGAACTTTGGGTATTTCATTTATTCTTGTTGATGTTGTCTCTAGAGACCCTAACATTTTTCTCTCCTAAAAGTGTGATTTCACCTTGCAACTAGAGAGTGTTGTTGAGATTTTGTCTATGCTCGTTGACATTACCTTTGTAGTCTATGGATTTCACTAGGTGCTTTCATAGTCCTTGATCATTAGTGTTTCTTAGTGTTGTGTGGGAGTGTGAGGGTGATGTTGGAGTCAATGGTTGACTATAATATTATATGCATGTAAGATTGGTGAAATATTATATGTGGCTATGTTTCTCATCATCATCATTGTTGTTCTATTCATTGTTGTGTGGGAAGGTGAGGGTGTTATTGGATGCTTGTCGGAGATTGTGGGTTATTTTTTTGTTCCTCTCCTTGGTGTTGTGTGGGAGTGTGAGGGTGTTGTTGGAGCTAAGGGTTCATTATTTTGTTGGGTGTATACATTGTAGATGAATTATTTTGCATGGATATCTCCCTTGTCATTAGTATTCTTCCTTTGGTCGATGTTGTGTGGGAGGGTGAGGGTGTTGTTGGATTAATCTCATGGCTTCTTGGATTTTTCTTGGTGTTGTGTTTACTCGTTAGTGTTTTCCATCTACTTGATATTTCATGGGAGTGTGAGGGTGTTTCCAGTGGTCTTTCAATTTTCAAAATTCGACAATGTTCTCTTTGGAACATTTTGTTGATTCTCATGGGTGGTTGTTGTTCATTTTGTGTGGTCATTGTTGGTTGCACCGGGGAGTGATGGGAATTTGGTTCTCCACCCTTCTTGAGGCATGTCCATTCAATTCACCTCATTCAATGGAGGTGTATGTGGAACCTCCTCCATTCTAGAGTATTGTGAACCTTTTCCATTCTAGGGTATTTGGGATTTTGCTCGAATTTGACATAGTGTTTGGAACTAAGGAATGAAGATTCCCACTTTTTCTTGTTAGCATTGTCTTCAGAATCTCTTTCACTCTAAATTCCTCTAAGTTTGATACTAACATACAACTTAGGAATGTTATTAACTCTTGCTTTGTCTCTAAAATTGAGGATTTAGGAATCTACATGTACTCGTTGGTATTGTCTTTATCTGGTGTGGCAATTGCTAGCTATTGTCATCATTGTCCATACTCATTTGTGTTGCTTGGTGTTGTGTGGGCATTTAAGGGTGTTATTGGAATTGAGGGTTCATTGAATTGTTGAAAGCATGCAATGTTGGTTGTTGCGTTTGTGTGGTTATTTCCCTACATGACAATGTTTTTTTTTGGTTGGCATTGTGTGGGAAGGTGACAGTGTTATTGGATGCTTGTTGGGGATCGTGGGTTGTTTTGTTTTTGTTGTGCACCTTAGTCACTCTCTTTGCTCATCAATATTTTCCCTCTCCCTAGGATTTTGTGGGAGTGTGATGTCGCTATTGGAGCCAAGGATTCAATAGTCTATTAGGTGCATGAATTGTTTCTAATGATTTTGTGTGGATATCCCCCTCTTCATCATTATTGTTCGTATGGGTGGTTGTTGTTCATTATGTGTGGTCATTATTGGTTGTTGGGATTGTTCCTTTGGTTCACATGGTGCAGGTTTTCCGTAGACCCCAGCCCCTTCTTGTCTCCTTTGGGGTTTCTCAACCTCCCGGTCTAGGATCGTTCACACCTGAGTCAGATTGACTCTTCGGCTCCCTGCTGGAACCCGAAAACTCTATCAAATGTCCTCTCTTTCTCTTGAGTATAGGCCCTTTCTATCATGTGACCTCAAATTGTGTCTCGTGGCTCCACCACACAAGGTACTTAGAGCTTCGGCTCTTTCCCCAACAACCAACTCTCACATCCCCGAACTCCGAATCATGAATTCCGATAGTGCGAGGATCAACGGTCCCCGTCCCTCCTTTTGATCGATGACCACGTTCATTTTAGACTCTATTATTTGAGAGTTTTCACATATCCTATATCTATTTGTCTCAATTTGAGAACCAATGAAGTGTTGATCCCACTCCATGTGTCTCTTCCAGATCCAATGGTCTAGATTCAACCCGCTCTTCACGAGGGTCTTTATTTGCTCTTGGAAAACCTTCCCAATCACTAGCTCCCAGATTTCTCGATCTTTTGCCACCTGTCTCCTTCAACGATGGATTATTTTCATGGTATTCGAGACTTTGCAAGTCCTCTACCACCTTTTGCACACTTAGTGCAATTTCCTCCTCGAGACTTAAGCTATTCTCGAACTTCTTCTTCACTCCTTCCAGAGTTCTGTGCAACTCTTTTGTGACTTTGCTCGACTTGAAAACTTCCAAGGTTATCAATTCCTCTGTATCCTTCAGTGGAATTTATCTTGCCCTCTTGGCAGCTTAACACCCTTCCTTTTGAGCTTTGTAACATGAACTTACAATGTCCTTGGCGCACTCCTTGCGCTTGACTCAAATTTTCAACGACTTCTCTCTTAGCCTTCTTGAAGGTCTTAAGGCATCTCCTTTCCTTTGTCGATGCACTCTTTCAAATACTTCCTCCCTTAATTTTCTTAACAACCCCAGGGTTCTCTTAAGAATTCCAACACTTTAGAATGTGTTGGTCGAGTACACTCTCATACTTTCTCTATGCCCTCCTGGCAGAGTGTTACAGAGTGTTTAGTAACTTTGCACTGTGTTTCTTCCTACACAGTCTTCCTTTCCAAGGTACTTAACCACCTTGAAATTTCCTCCCGATTCTGTGAATTATCCTAATATGCCCTCCTGGAAACTTCTCTTCTCACTCCACTGAGTTTAGACATGCACTCCTTGTGTCAGCTCACAGATTTTCCACCCTCTGTCGTGCACTCCATGCACTTAGACTAGAGAACCAAACTTAATCCAACAAACTCATAGATAGAAAATCATATCTCTATCCTTGCAGATGATTTCTAACATACATCTACTTCTCAAATGCATACGAATGACTATTGGCCCTTGGTTATGGAAGAAAGTGAATATTAAGGAAGAAAGGTGAAGTACGAACTGGGTGGAAGGCACATTGACTGATATTGGGTCGAAGTGGTCAAAGAAGTAGAAGAGAAGCAACAAAGTAAGGGAAAACGAGTCGTTGAATGAGAAGATCGAGGAAGACAGATAATCAAGGAAGATGGATCGTGGACAACTCAACAAGTGAAAAAATCCACCGACGGATGCTTCGGAGCATCTCGTAGAAAAGAAGTAAAGATAGGCTGGCGAAGCTCTGAAAATGTGGGTCAAGTTGACCTAGGGTTTTAGACACCTAGGGTTTTGGATCTAGGGTTTTGATACCTAGACGTTGTCATGAAATGTATAAATAAGGACCTCGATGAGAGAAGAGGGGTTCATCACTCATTGGTTGTTCATAGTTGGTTATGAGTTTGTCATTGTGGGTTAAGAGAGTAGGTATTGTTGCGTAAGGGAAGTAGAGTGTCGAGAGAGAGTATGTATTGTGCGCAGGGAGGGGAGAAATAAGAGAAAGAGAGAGAGATCTGCAAGCTAAGTGCGCAGATAGAATTATATGTTTTCATATAATATCAAGAAATGTAGTTTTGTGGACGTAGCCCTAGGGAGAGGGTGAACCACGCATATCTTGTTGTTCTGTGTGATTGATGTTGTGTTCTTTTGCTTTCTTTTATTCTGTTAATGCATCATTGTATTATATCTGAGATATAGTACGTGCAGTAGGCTTAGAGGAGATAAAGAATAACTAGGTTGTTGTGTGTTGTTTCCTTGGATCCACTTTGCATTTCCTCTAGTTGTATACACCTGTGTCCTGCAACTCCCTATCGCTACTTTGGGTGAGACTGCATCTACTTCACAGGTGTTACCAAAAGGGCCAGTAGTTAAGGCTTTTTGGTGCATTGTTAGAGTTTAACCCTAGGTTTTCCACTGTGCCAACAAATGGTTCCGTTGCCAGTACTGAGATATTCTTGAGGGAATGTCAAGGTGGTTTCCATCGAAGACAGAGATTCATAAGTGGATAGAAGAATGAGAAAAGGACTTTGCTGAGGCTCATAATAAAAACCCTAATATAAGTACAGAGGATTGGTTGGGAAGGTATATCTTCACTGATATACACAAGATTTTCTTTGGAGGAATTCATAAAGAACTATACGAGTAGTTAGCCAGGTTAGAATATACACAGTTTGAAATCATATATATACCACCTGTGGTTTGGATGTTGACGTTGATCAAGAAGATCAAGAGAGTTGATAACACTGTGTCAAGCGCAGTATATCACTGTTTTGATAGCACTATTGGAGGGTACATTACCGAGTTTTCTATTGATAGAGTAGAGTCATATAGCCAAGAAGAGAGATATTTCTTTAAGGGACCTAGAGGAAAAATTTTACACTTTTTGAAGTTGAATATCAAGATGCTATTGCATGAGAAAAACATCTTGAAGATACAGTAATTGGTCGGATTGAAAAGATAATGTACAAGAACTTAGAAAGTGACAAAGACATAGAGGTTGGACATATTCGCAATGGGAGAACCTTTAGAGAGGTTCCTATGGTGAACTTGTTTGAGCTGAATCACGAACCACTGGCACAGGACGAAGAGTTCTACAGTGGAGAAGAAGAAGAGTTATTGAATGAGGAAGAGTCAAGATCTACTAGAGCAGAGGAAGAGAATACTGAACAACCTCACCGAGAAGAATAAAAAACTTTAGGAAATGCGTCAACTGTCAAAGTACGTACTATTAATACTCCTGTTGTTCTAGCAACATTAAGTAACCAAAGTAGTCAGAGTTATCAAAGCACTCAGAACACTTTTACCACTATTTCAGTACATACTCAGTCAAGAAACCTAGGGAGATCTATGGCAGATGAAATGAGGCTACCTATATTTAGAGGAGATGGATCTGAAGATCCTGATCAAAATTGGTTCTTATGTGAAGTTGTATGGAGTATTAAGCAAGTCAGTGACGAAGAAATTAAGAGAGCTCAATTTAGTACTACCTTGAGAGACCACGAAATGAGCTGGTACATGAAGTTTGTTAAAGGAGTTGCACAACCTAAACCATTGAATGATATCAAGACTGCGCTAAGCATAGAATTCAAGAAACCCAAGTCAGAGTCACAGTGTATTACATAAATGAAAGAAATCAAGCAGAGAGTAGCTTAACATGTTTGGGAGTTTGATCAGAGGTTTAAGACCTTGACAGGTCGGTTGAGTTTTCAGATCCCAGATGAGAAGAAAAAGGAATGGTTCATTGCTACCCACTTACCACACATCAGAGTTCCTTTGATGCAACAGAAGGTTGCTTCGCAGGCTGAGGCATTGGAGATCGACATGAAACTAGAATCAACCCCTATGGGAGAATCCAACTCAGGTATGAGTAAATTTTGAGTCAACTAACTAGCTTATCTCTGCAGGTCGAAGATATGAAGAAAGACAATGAAAAAGATAAAAGAGATGACATTTGGTGTATCAGATGCAAATCATAAGGCCATGATAAGGTGCATTGTCCCCTATTTCATGAGTACTTGGATTCTAGAGCTTTGATCCCTTTGAAGCAGGTTAGTCTACCCCAGTGCGAGGTATGTAGAAATAGACATCGCCCTGGTGAATGCTATTACATGAAAAAATATATCCAGACACCTAAAAACCTTTACTGCACATTCTGTAAATATGTGGGGTATGATGAGAAGGATTGTAGGGATTATGACCTCTTTCACGAAATATCAAGAGATACATATAGGATTCAAGTCGAAGTACAACAGGATGGAAATGCTATGCATTTTAATTCCTCAGGAAGAGGAAACTTCAACCATCGTGGTGGATTTAGAGGAAGAGGACGGGGAGGAGGCATGGGTTGAGGTCGAGGTTATATCATTTGTTATAACTGCGCACAAATAGGACATTTGGCAAGCGACGGTCAGAACCCTTGTACCACTTACAACTACTACAACTCATTTGAGCATGTCATTGAATATTGTCTCGTGCTGTTAACCAAACTTCAGGAGAGACGAGGAGGAAACCAACAAGTACAAGTAATCTTAGAAGAACCTCGTGGAGAGGATCCTAGAGTCATTGTTATCACTAGAGGAGGTGTTGTTATAGGAGAAGACAAAGTGACCCCAGGAAAGAGTACAGAAGAATCAAGGGTCAGAAGACTTGCAGAGAAGACACAAGTGTTTGATCTGGGGGAAGAAAAGAAGACATTTGAAGAGGAAAGAAGAGAATTCAGAAGATATTAGGCTTCTTCATCAAAGAAACAACTAGAATTAAGAGAACGTGGAATGCCTTTGGCATTTGATCAGTCTTCTTCTCCAGGAGAAGGAAAAGAGGTAAGAAATCTTATGGAATTCTTATGTACTTGCATTAATTTGATTAAGGATGAAAAGTTGTACAAGAACTAAAAAATTTGATCAGACATTATGAGATAGGTAGGATAGCTCCTCTTCTGAATAAGGCATTACATCAAGTATCCAGAAAGAGAAGGAAAAATAAGGAATTACACCTTAATGATCATATTTGAGATTATGACATAGATTATGTGGTCCTCAACTTAGGGTCAGAAGTCAATGTGTTGACGAAGCAGACCTAGGCACTCATGGGAAAACCTGAGTTGATTTATTCCCCTATTAGGATCAGTATGGATAATCAACAGGAAGTAAGCCCCTTTGGAAGACTGGAGTATGTCCCTATGGACATCAATAGGGTAAGGACATTTGCGGACTTTGAGGTGATTGAGATAGTTGACGATAGTTGTCCTTATCCTATGCTGTTAGGAATTGATTGGGCTTTAAAAAATTCCACTGTCGTTGAATGAAAGAAAAGAAGAATGACATTTGAAGGTGATGGCCTTAGGATCATTGCACCTCTTGATCCTAATGAAGGTCACAGATACACAACATCCATTAGAGAAGAAGACCATGCATACGAACTAGAGAATATATAAAAATTGACAGCAAGACAACAAGATTACATTAACCCTATGGAAGATGGGAATTTAAGCCGACGAAGTGACAATGCATGCTCATCAGATTTAGAAGAAGCACTAGAGAATTGGCAGAATAAAATGTATGAAGTTTCTGTGCAGAGATGTGCTAGATTGACCAGGGAAGTTCGCTGGATTGGCACATAAGTAAGTAATTTTCCCACATTTGATGGTTTAAATCATTTAGAAACTTTATTATTGGAATTTGAAGAAATTGTAAAAGTAAAACATAGGTTGTTGGCACTAGATGAATCTTTGAAAGCAACACCAACAAGATGGTGGGGAACACAAAAAAAGAACATTGTGGAGTGGGTGCAATGTCACACTTTGATGATAGTGTGCTTTTGAGAACAAGTATACGGGTGTGAAATTTGATACACAGGTCAGAGTTGTCCAAAGGACCATGTGAAAAGTTGTAAGGAGGCCTAGAGAAGAATTCATCAAGATCAATGGGTGCATAAATTCATTAACACTTTGGACACAACACCTATTAAATGGTATCTTCAAGAATAAATGTGCCTTACCACTGCAGATTGATATGGTATGACTTAGAACTTTTTAGCTACATTTTTATTTGAAAGTCAGCACCCCACAGTAGATCAATCTCTACAAGTTGTAGGACAAAAAGTCTTTGTGGAGGCACATAACCTCCATGTGGAGCAAGAAGAGGATGAATGGATTGCACCTCTTCATAAATTGCAAGGTTGTTACAATATCAATGTTGATGAAGACGACGATCCTAGGAATGTGAATATCACAGAAACAGAAGGACAAAGATACATAGAAGGATCAAGAGTCAAATTACTTGTTATTGGACAACCAATCAAAATCAAGAAATCTAATATTGGGACAGATCAAGTACCTAAGCTCGCAAACATTGGAGATTATTTGGATAATGCCACTATTGATAAGATCACATAACTACTGCATGAATATCAGGACTTGTTTCCAACCAAGTTTACCAATATGAAGGGAATTAAAGGGCCCATGGGAGAAATGAAGATCCCCTTGAAACAAGATGCTAGGCCAGTCAAGTAGAGACCCTATAGATTTGATCCCAAGTACAAACAAAAAGTCAAGATTGAATTAGACATAATGTTGGAAGCATGAATCATAGAACCTGTTGAAGAGTCAAAATCGATTAGCCCTATGTTGGTCCAAGATAAGAAGAAAGGAGAGATCAGAATCTGTGTAGAGTTGAGGAAACTAAATGATGCATGTTTGCATGATCCATTGCCTACACCATTTATTGATGAAGTGCTAGATAATGTGGGAGGACAAGATGCTTACTCCTTCATAGATGGATTTTCAGGTTATCACCAGATCAGGATTGCTAAGGATGATCACAATAAGACCACATGTTCAATAGAATGGGGTTCTTTCCTGTACACAGTGATGCCTTTTGGATTGAAGAATGCACTAACCATCTTCTCCAGGGTGGTGGTCGAAGCATTCAAAGAATTTTTACATAAATTTTTGGAAGCATATTTTGATGATTGGACTATTTTTAGCTTATTGCAAAATCAAATTGAATGTTTAAGACTAATGTTGGATAAGTGCAGGTAATGCCAAATTTCCCTGAACCTGAAGAAGTGTATCTTCTTTTCACCCTTTGAAGTGCTACTAGGCCATATTGTGTGTAAGTAGGGGTTGCTGGTAGATCCTTCCAAGATTGCCATCATCGTTGATCTACCTCCTACTACTTCAGTTACACAGCTGCGCACTACACTGGGACATACTGGATACTACAAAAATTTCATCAAGGGCTATGCATAGATAAAAACACCCATGGAGAATATTTTAAAGAAAGATTGTCAGTTTCAATGGTCAGAGGAATGTCAGCGGAGCTTCGACACACTGAAACAGAAATTGGTAACTACGCCTATTCTGGTTTCCCCAGATTGGAGTGAGGAATTCCATGTGCACGTCGATGTGTCATCTATTTCATTAGGAGTAGTGTTATCACAACCAGAAGCATGAGATATTGAACATTCGTTAGCCTTCACTAGCATAAATCTCTCTATAGCTGAGATAAAGTACACTACCACTAAGAGAGAGGGTTTAGCCATGGTGTACACACTGTAGAAATTTCATCACTACTTGTTAGGAGGACATTTTAAGATGTTCATTGATCACTCTATGTTGAAATACCTAGTCAACAAGCCAGTGTTGGGGGGAAGAATATGCATATGGCTACTGCTATTCTAGGAATATGATTTTGAGATCATGGTCAAGCCAGGGAGAATGAACAAGGGACCTGACCACTTGTCTAGGTTAGAACATGGAGAGGAACCTACTAGTGTTACCCATAATTTTGGTCGTCATGATGATGTATTGATGATGGTGTATTCAGGCTCCTCATTAGAACTTTCTCCTGAGAAAAGTTACTTTTTATCTCTTTCCAGAAATCATAGTTTTGAGGAAGGTTCACAGGCTGCTAATACATTTGCCTGCGAGAATGCATGATTCGCGCAGTCTGCCTTAAGTCAGGGTGAAATAATTTCGCACTGTGTCTAACTGTTAGGGTGCGAACTCTTTCTAAAGAAGGGAAAAAGATGAATTCTCGAACCTTCTAGAAGGGAATCTTCTAGAAGGATGAGATGGCATTCGAATGGTTATCTAAGTACTGGATTTCCTGATATTTTGGGATCATTCTTATCTAAGTAACTAATTCATTCTCTCCTATATATTGAGGGGATTCTCATGGAAAAGGTTAGAATCAAACTAGCAAGAGATTTATTGGAGAATTAGTGAAAGACTGTGTGAAGGACTGAAGCTACATCAACTAGGAACTCCAACAAGTTTATCAAAAGTGGTTGATCTTCTTCATATAAGTGAGAAAGTGTGTGTTTCAGAGCCAAGGGCCATCGAAAGGAGGTTTGCAACATCAAGGCTCAGGTTGTAAACTTTGCTTTCTATCAATATAATACAGTAATATGTCTTTTTCCATAAAGCTAAGTCTACTTTATTGTATAACTCCTTGATCATATACTTAGATTGATTGTTGAATATGTTGAGTTGTCTTCACTTCGATTGGTTTGTATTGTTGTGATATTGACAGCACAAGAGCATTGGAGCGAAGCTGGAACAACAAAGATCAAAGGAAGCGATCATAAGGTATGTTCATGATTCTCGCCTCCTAGTTCATTCAATAACCAAAATCTAGGGAAAGAGTATTATTCTGTCCTACTTTGTTCTAGATCCAGGTGGATCTAGGGAGATCGGTTTGTGTCCACACTTACGGATTTATCCAATAACAACCAGTTTGGAGGATATGCTACCAGATGCACAGTTTCTAGCCATCCGAAAGGTTGATTATAACTTTGTCGAGATAGTCCAATTCCTATCAATAGGAATGGCACCTCGCGAATATAGAATAATTCAGAAGAAACAACTGGTAGTTCATGATGTAGATTTTTCACTTATAGATGGACAACTTTATAAGATGGGACCTGATGAGATCCTGAGGAGATGTGTTACGAAGGTTGCCTATGTTACAGAAGGAGGAGCAATGCAGTTGAAGAATTTGAATGGAGAATGGAAGGAAGGTTTAGTGAATGGGAGCCGGTTGAAATTGTATTATGACAACCAACTGCCTCACAGCTCTTAGTAAAAGCATAAGAAGAAGGGTCTAGGTACCAAGTGAAATTGAAATTGGGTACTAGACATAGAAAATAAATTCTGCACAAGGAAGGGAGGAACAAATCAGAGAGCTCAGGATTCTCCGTGTAGTTTGAATCCAAAGTGAAACAGAAGGTTCAAACCTGCAGTTCCTTGGGACGAATCAAATTTGAGTGTTGGGGGATTGTTGGCCCTTGGTTATGGAAGAAAATGAAGATTAAGGAAGAAAGGAGAATTACAAACAGCGCATAAGGCACATTGACTTATATTGTGTCAAAGTGGTCAAAGAAGTAGAAGAGAAGTAGTGAATTAAGGGAAAATGAGCCATTTAATGAGAAGATCGAGGAAGACAGATAAGAAAGGAATATGGATCGTGGACAACACAACAAGAAAATAAATCCATCGACGGATGCTTTGGAGCATCTCATGGAAAAGATGGAAAGATAGTCTGGCGAAGCCCTAAAAACACAAGTCAAGTTGACCTAGGATTTTAGACACCTAGGTTTTTGGATCTATGGTTTTGATACCTAAACGTTGTCACGAAATGTATAAATAAGGACCTAGATGAGAGAAGAGGGGTTCGTCACTTGTTGGTTATGAGTTTGTCATTGTGGGTTAAGAGAGTGGGTATTGTTGCTTAAGGGAAGTAGTGTGTCGAGAGAGAGTCTGTATTGTAAGATCTTCAGCTGGGTGTGAAGATCAACCCTGCAGCTAGGTGCGCAGGGAGGGGAGAAAGAAGAGAAAGAGGGAGAGAGATATGCAAGCTAAGTGCTTAGATAGAACTGTATGTTTTCATATAATATCAAGAAACACAGTTTTTTCGACATAGCCCTAGGGAGAGGGTGAACCACGTATATCGTGTTGTTATTTGTGATTGATGTTGTGTTCTTTTTCTTTCTATTAGTCTGTTATTGCATCATTGTATTAGATCTGAGATATAGTACACAAAGTAGGCTTAAAGGAGATAAATAATAACTAGGTTGTTGTGTGTTGTTGCCTTGGATCCACTTTTCATTTCCTCTGGTTGTAGACACCTGTGTCCTGCAACCCCCTATTGCTACTTCAGGTGAGACTGCATCTGCTTCGCAGGTGTTGCTGAAAGGGCCAATAGTTAGGGCTTGTTGGTGCACTGTTAGAGTTGAACCTTGGGTCTTCCCCTATGCCAACAATGACATTCACAAAAAAACATCTGCACATCCAATACACATAAATTGATAAACAGAAAAAAAAATTGTTCCTTTTCTATTAATGGTAGAATGTAAAATTACAAATGGTTGAGTCTAGAATGTGACTTAGTCTTGGATCTCTGTGTTTATATCCCTATTTCCCATGCATATCCTATTCATTGTTCTACTGGAAACAATACAAGAGTTTGATACAAGAGGGGCTCGATGAGCTTCCCTCCAAACTAATCTAGTGGTGTCTAATCACCATTCAAAAATGCCTGACTACTGAGGCAGATTACAATGATGGAAATATGATGTGAATTAGATGCATATCCCTCATACCGTCAACCACTTAATGGCGACCTTATCTCCAACGTGTACGAAGGAAAAAACTTGGCTCATCCAGCTTGTCAACATTAAATGCCTTGATCACGCTTAGATTGTCAAAGGTAAAATGAGAGGGTGACACCTCTCCCTTCCTTGAATGTGCACCAATCATGCTAATCAGCTGGCATGTGCTGAGGTGGATTAATGATCCTACATCATACTCCATGGCTAAGAAAATTCATGAGCTCCTGCTCATGAGATTCCCATATCTGTTGAAATCCTCCTGGATCCCAAACTTTCCCCTAGAGTTGTTGGCACTGGGACAGACCTAGGGTTCAACTCTTACAGCACACCAACAAGCCCTAACTAATGGCCCTTTTGGAAACACCTGTGAAGTAGATGCAGTCTCACCCGAAGTAGAAATAGGGAGTTGCAAGACACATGTGTCTACAACCAGAGGAAATGCAAAGTGGATCCAAGGCAACAATGCACAACAACCTAGTTATTATTTATCTCCTTTAATCCTACTGCGCGTACTATATCTCAGATATAATACAAGGATGCAATAAAAGAATAATAGAAAGCAAAATAACACAACATCAATCATACAAAATGACAAGATATACATGGTTCACCTTTCCCTAGGGCTATGGCCACATAACTACTTTTCTTGATATTATATGAAAATATACAGTTCTATCTGCACACTTAGCTTGCATATCTCTTTCTCTTTCTCTTATCTTCTCCCTTCCCTGCACACCTAGCTGTAGGGTTGATCTTCGCACCCAGCTGAAGATCTTACAATACAGACTCACTATTTCTCTCAACAAAACAATCACAACTAACAACAACCAACACTGATGAAATCTCCTCGAACAAACCCTACCAGGTCTTCTAGACCTTTATTTATACATTACAATGACTCTTAGACAACCTTAGACCAAATCCTAAGTGTCAAAACCCTAAAATTCCAAAACCCTAGGTGTCTAAAACCCTTGGTCAACTTGACCTGCATTTTCAGGGCTTTGCTAGCCTGTCTTTCCTTCTTTCCCATGAGGTGCTCCAAAGCATCCGTCGGTGGATTTTTCGCTTGCTGAGTTATCCATGATCCATGTTCCTTTCTTATCTATCTTCCTCGATCTTCTCGTTCAATGACTCTTTTTCCCTTACTTCGCTCCTTCTCTTCTGCTTCTTTGACCACTTCGACCCAATATCAGTCAATGTGTTTTCCACGTAGTTTGTACTTTGCCTTTCTTCCTTAATCTTCACTTTATTCCATAACCAAGGGTCAACAGGCCCTCAAATATCACATGTGACTCTTCCTGAGGCACTACAGGTCTAAACCTTCTATTTCATTTCGACTTCAGACTAGGCAGAGTAGCCTATGATTTCTACTCTGTCCCTTCCTTCCTTGTGCAAACTGTTTTTTATGTGTCTGGTACCCAATTTCAAATGAACTTGGTACCTAGAACCTTCTTATTTTTCTTTTACTGGGAGTTGCAAGGAAACTGGTTGTCATAATAAAACTTCAACCGAATCTCATTTACCAAACCTTCCTTCCATTCTCAATTCAAAGTCTTCAACTGCGCAACTCCTCCTTTTGTAACATAGGCAACCTCATATGGCCCAAGCCAATGTGTCCTGAACTTCCCTGGATGCTTCATGAAATTGCTGTCATATACCAATACCAGATGTCCTTGCTTGAAGGCCTTCTTCTTGATATGTCTGTTGTGATAAGCCTTTTCTCGTTCCTTCTGTACCTGCTGGTGAAATCCTCCAATGAATCTGTCTTCCTCTAGTTCCACCAACTGTGCAATCTTATCTTGCACAATGCCTGTGTCATCCATATCTTTGAATGCTGCAATTCTTAGACTAGGAACCAAATATTCCATAGGTATGATTGCTTCTAGGCCATAGACTAGATTAAAGGGAGTCTGCATTGTCAACTTCTTGCAAGTGGTTCTATAGGCCCATAACACTGCTGGTACTCTCAAATCCCAATCATCTCTATTCACACTGCAAATATTCATCATCGCTATCTCCAAGATCTTATTAAAATATTTGACTATACCATTCGCCCGTGGATGGTATGGAGTGCTCTTATGACGATGAAATTCAAATTCCCGAGTCAAGGCTTCAATAGTCTTATTGATAAAATGTGTACCTTGATCGCTCATAATGGTCTTCAGGATCCAAACTTGGTTATGATATAATCAAATATGAATCGTGAAGTCGTAGTTGCACTACAGTCCTTAACTTCTCTTGCTTCTACCCATTTGGTCAAATACTCTATTGCAGTGATAATGTACCTTGCTCCCATGTGCTTCCCTTGTGAGTTGATAGGTCCCACGAAATCAATATCCCATTTCTCAAATGCCTGTAAATTTAGCTGAGGTGATGAAGGCATCTCATCTCTTCTAGAAGGTTTCCCCACTCTTTGGCATACATCACAGGCTCTATAATATTCCTTAGCATCTTTTTGTAAAGTGGGTCACCAAAGGCCAACTCTAAGAACCTTCTGCACTATTGCTTTCCCTGCATAGTGTCCTCCTGCGATGCCCTCATGTTATTTTTCTAGAATCAATGGCCTCTCTACCTCCATAACACATCTCCTCATGATCTCATCAGGTCCCATAATTTGTCCAACTATAAGTGAAAAATCTACAGCACGAACTACCATTTGTTTCTTCTAAATGATTGTATATTCATGAGGTGCCATTCCTGTTGATAGGAACTGGACTATCTTGACGAAGTGATCATCAAAATTTCAGATGGCCAACAACTGTGCATATGGTAGTGTATCCTCCACACTGGTAGGTTCCTCTCCATGTTCTAACCTAGACAAGTGGTTAGGTCCCTTGTTCATTCTCCTTGTCTTGACCAAAATCTCAAAATCATATTCCTGGAATAACAATAGCCATATGCATATCCTTCCCCCCAACACTAGCTTGTTGACTAGGTATTTCAATGTAGAGTGATCAATGAACATATTAAAATGTCCTCCCAACAAGTAGTGACGAAACTTCTTCAGTGCATACACCATGGATAAACCTTCTCTCTCAGTGGTAGTGTAATTTATTTCAGTTGTAGAAAGCTTCCTACTAGAAAAGTCTAACAGATGGTCAATATCTCCTGCTGCTGGTTGTACTAACACTATTCCTAATGCAATAGATGATGCATCGACATGCACATGAAATTCCTTACTCCAATCTAGGAAAACCAGAAAAGGCTCAGTTACCATTTTCTGTTTTAGTGTGTCAAAGTTCTACTGACATTCCTATGACCTTTGAAACTGACAATATTTCTTTAAAATATTCTCCATGGGTGATGTTATCTGTGCATAGCCCTCGATGGAATTTCTATAGTGTCCAATATGCCCCAATGCAGTGCACAACTATCTGATGAAGTAGGAGGGGGTAGATCAACGATGATGGCAATCTTGGAAGGATCTACCAACAACCCCTGCTTACACACATTATGGCCTAGTAACACTCCAAAGGGTGAAAAGAAGATACACTTCTTTAGGTTCAGGGAAATCTAGCATTGCCTGCACTTATCCAACATTAGTCTTAAACATTCAATATGATTTTTCAATAAGCTAAAAATAGTCCAATCATCAAAATATGCTTCCAAATATTTATGTAAAAATTCTTTGAATGCTTCAACCACCACCCTAGAGAAGATGGCTGGTGCATTTTTCAATCCAAAAGTCATCATTGTGTACTAGAAATAACCCCATTCTATGGCAAATGTGGTCTTATGGCGATCTTCCTTGGCAATCCCGATCCGGTGATAACCTGAAAATCCATTTGTTAAGGAGTAAACTTCCTGTCCTCCCATATTATCTAGCACTTTGTTAGTAAACGATGTAGGGAATGGATCATGTAAACATGCATCATTCAGATTTCTTAAATCTACACATATTCTGATCTCTCTTGTCATCTTATCTTGGACCACCATAGGGCTAATCCATTCTGACTCTTCAACAGGTTCTATGATTCCTGGTTCCAACATTCTGTCTAATTCAATCTTCACTTTTTGCTTATATTTGGGATTCAATCTGTAGGGTCTTTGCTTGACTGGCCTTGCATCTGGTTTCAAGGGGATCTTAATTTCTCCCATGGGCCCATTAATTTCCTTCATGTCAGTGAACTTGGTTGGAAACAAGTCCTGATATTCATGCAGTAATTCTATGATATTATCAATAGTGGCATCATCCCAATAATCTCCCACATTTGCAACTTAGGTGCTTTCTCTATTCCAATATTAACTTTCTTGATTTTGATTGGTTGTCCAATGAAAGGTAGTTCGACTCCTGGCCCTTCTATGTCTCTATGTCCTTCTGTTTCTGCAATGTTCACATTCCTAGGATCATCGTATTCATTAGCATTGATATTGTAACAACCTTGAAATTTTTGAAGAGGTGCGGTTCATTTATCCTCTTCTTGCTCCAAAGAGAGGTTAGGTGCCTCCTCAAAGACTTTCTATCTTACTAGTCGTAGAGCTTGATCTACCATGGGGTATTGACTCTCAAATAAAATTGTAGGTACAAAGTTCTGAGTCATACCGTACCAATATGCAGTTGTAAGGCTCAGTTCTCCTTGAAGATACCAATTAATAGGCATTGTGTCCAAAGTGTTAATGAATTTATGCACCCACCGATCTTGAGGAATGCTACTCCAGGCCTCCTCACAACTTTGCACATGGTCCTTCAGAAAACTTTGACTTGTGTATAGGACTTTGAACCCTTCGACTTGTTCTGAAAAGCACACTATCATCAAAGTGCGACATTGCACCCACTTTGAGATGTTATTCTTGTGTGTTACCCACCTTCTCATTGGCGTTGCTTTCAAGGCTTCATCCAGTTCCAATAACCTCTGTTGTAATGGTACAGTTTCTTCAAATTCTAATAAGAATTTTTTTAAATGATTTAAACGATCAAATGTGGGTAGATTACTTACTTTTGTGGCAATCCAACAAACTTCCCGGGTCAATCTGGAACATCTTCGAGCAGGAAATTCAAAAATTTTGTTCTGCCAATTCTCTAGTGCTTCTTTTGAATTGGATGAGCATGAACTGTCACTTCGCTAACTTAAATTCCCATATGTTGTAGTATTAATATAATCATGTTGTCTTGCTGTCAATTTATATATATTCTCTAGCTCGTATGTGCGGTCTTTTTCTCTGATGGGTTCTATGTATCTGTGAACTTCAACAGGATCAAGAGGTGCAATGACCCTAAGGCCATCACCTTCAAATGTCATTCTTATTTTCTTTAAGTCAACGACAATGGAATTGTTGAAAGCCAAATCAATTCCTAATAGCGTAGGACAAAGACAACTATCATCAACTATATCAATCACCTCAAAGTCCGCAAACATCCTTACACCGTTGATGTCCACATGGGCATGATCCAGTCTTCCAAAGTAGCTTACTACCTACTGGTTAGCCATCCTAATCTTGATAGGGGAATAAATCAACTTAGGTTTTCCCATGAGTGCCCAGGTCTTCTTCATCATAACATTGACTTTTGACCCTAATTCAAGGACCATATAATCTATGTCATAATCTCCAATCTGAGCATTAAGGTGTAATTCCTTATTTGTCCTTCTCTTTTTGGATACTTTATGTAATGCCTTATTTAGCAGAGGAGCTATCCTACCTATCTCATACCGTCTGATCAAATTTTGTAATTCTTGTACATCTCTTTCATCCTTAATCAAATTAATGCAAGTACATAAGAATTCCATAAGCTTTCTTACCTCTTTTCCTTCTCTAGGCGAAGTAGACTGATCAAATTCCAAAGAAATTCCAGATTCTTTTACTTCTGGTTGTGTCTTTGATGAAGAAGCCCGATCTCCACCAAATTATTTTCTTGCCTCTTCAAATGTCTACTTTTCCTTCCTTGGATCAAACAACTGCGTCTTCTCTGCAACTCTTATGACCCTTGATTCTTCTGTAGTATTCCCTGGGATGACTCTGTATTCTCCTGTAACAATGCCTCCTCTAGTGATAACAACGAATATGGGATCCTCTCTATGAGGTTCTGCTGAGATTAGTTGTACTTGCTAGTTTCCTCCTTGTCTCTCATGAATTTTGGTTAAGAACACATGACAATATTCAATAACATGTTCAAATGAGTTGCAGTAGTTGTAAGTGGTACAAGGGTTCTGGCAGTCCCTTTCCAAGTGTCCTGGCTATGCACAATTATAAAAAATGATCTGACCTCAACCTCGACGCATGCCTCCTCCTAGTCCTCTTCCTCTGAATCCGCCATGAGGGTTGAAGTTTCCTCTTCCTAGAGAATTAAACTGCATAGCATTTCCTTCCTCCCGTACTTCGTCTTGAATTCTATATGTTTCTCTTGACCTTTTGTGCAAGAGGTCATAAGCCCTACAGTCCTTCTCATCATGCCCCACAGATTTACAAAATGTACAGTAAAGGTTTGTAGGTGTCTGGACATATTTTTTCATGTAATATCATTCACCAGGGTGATGCCTATTTTTACATACCTCGCACTAGGGTAGAGTAACTTGCTTCAAAGGGCTCGGAGCTCCAAAATCCAAGTACTCATGAAATAGGGGACACTGCTCCTTATCATGGCCTTTTGATTTTCATATGATACAACATATGTCCTCTCTTTTATATTTTACCTTGTCTTTCTTCATATCTTCGACCTGCAAAGATAAGCTAGTTAGCTGACTCAAAATTTGACTCATACCTGAGCTGGATTATCCCATAGGGTCATGGCGATCTCCAACACCTCACCCTGCGAAGCAACCTTCTGTTGCATCAGAGGAACTCTGATGTGTGGTAAGAGGGAATCATTGAATCATTCCTTATTCTACTCATCTAGAATTTGAAAACTCAATCGACCTGTCAAGGTCTTAAACCTCTCATCAAAATCCCAAACAGGTTCAACTACTCTTTGCTTGATTTCTTTTAGTTTTGTAATACACTGTGACTTCGACTTGGGTTTCTTGAATTCTGCACTCAACGTGTTCTTGATATCATTCAGTGTTTTAAGTTTTGCAACTCCCTTAACAAACTTCATGTACCATCTTAGTGCATGGTCTCTCAAGGTGGTACTAAAATGAGTTCTCTTAACTTTTTCGTCATTGACTTTATTAATACTCCATACGACTTTGCATAAAAACCAGTGTTGATCATGATCTTCAGATCCATCTCCTCTAAAGATAGGTAGCCTCATTTTTTCTTCCATATATCTTCCTAGTTTTCTTGACTGGGTATGTACTGAACTGTTGGTAACAGTTCTCTGAGTTCTCTAGTAACTTTGACTACTCTGGTTACTCAATGTTGCTAAAACAACAGGAGGAGTAATGGTACTTACTTCAAAAGTCGACACAGTTCCTGAAGTTTCTGGTTTGTCTCAGTGAGGTTCTTCAGTATTCCCTTCCTCTACCCTAGAGGACTCTGAATTCTCTTCGTCTGTTAGATATTCTTATTTTCCACTGTAGAATCTCTCATCTCCGTAATTCTTATTAAATAGGTTCGGAAGTGGAACTTCTCTGAACTCTCTCCCATTGCGCGTGTGTCCAACCTTTGTGTCACTGTTGCTGTCTGAGTTCTTGAACATTAGTTTTTTCAGTCCGACCAATTACTGTATCTTCAAGATGTTCTTATCATGCAATAGCATCTTGATATTCAACTTCAAAAGGTATAAAAAGTTTCCTCTTGTTCCCTTAAAAACATATCTCTCTGCTTGGCTATATGACTCTACTCTGTCAATAGAAAGGTCGACAATGTAACCTCCAATAGTGCTATCAAACCAGTGATCTACTGCTCATGACACAACATTATCAAATCTCTTGACCTTCTTGATCAGCGCCGACGTCCAAACCATAGGTGGTCTAGATCTGATTTCAAACTAGGTATCTGCTAACCTGGCTAGCCACTCATATAGCTCCTTATGAATTCCTCCAAAGAAAATCTCATGTATGTCAGTGAAGATATACCTTCCCAAGCAATCCTTTGTACTTATATTAGGGTTTTTATTCTGAGCCTCAGCAAAGTCCTTTTCTCGTTCTTCTATCCACTTATAAATCTCTGTCTTCGATGGAAACCACCTTGACATTCCCTCCAGAATATCTCAGTACCGACAACAGAACCATTTGTTGGCACAGTGGAAGACCTAGGGTTAAACTCTAAAAATGGACCAACAATCCTTAACTACTAGCTCTTTAGGAAACACCTGTGGAGTAGATGCAGTGTCACCTGAAGTAGCAATTAAGACACATGTGTCTACAACCAGAGGAAATGAAAAGTGGATCCAAGGCAACAACACACAACAACCTAGTTATTCTTTATCTCCTTTAAGACTACTGTGCGTACTATATCTCAGATCTAATACAAGGATGCAATACTAGAATAATAGAAAGAAAAAGAACACAACATCAATCATACAGAACGAAAATATATACGTGGTTCACCCTCTCCCTAGGGATACATCCACAGAACTGTGTTTCTTGATCTTATATGAAAACATACAGTTCTATCTGCACACTTAGCCTGCATATCTCTTTTTCTTTCTCTTCTCTTATCCCCTCCCTATGCACCCAGCTGCAGGGTTGATCTTCACACCCAACTGAACATTTTATAATACAGACTCACTATTTCTCTCAACAGAAAAATCACATCTAATAACAACCAACACTAATGAACTCTCCTTGAACGAACCCTCCCAGGTGTTCTAGACCTTTATTTATACATTACAATGACTCTCAGACAACCTTAGACCAAAGCCTAAGTGTCAAAACTCTAAAATTCCAAAAACCTAGGTGTCTGAAACCCTAGGTCAACTTGACACGTGTTTTCAAAGCTTCACGAGCCTGTCTTTCCTTCTTTCTCGCGAGGTGCTCCAAATCATCCATTGGTGGATTTTTCCACTTGATGATTTGTCCATGATCCATCTTCCTTTCTTATCTGTCTTCCTTGATATTCTCATTCAACGACTCATTTTCCCTTACTTCGCTCCTCCTCTTCTGCTTCTTTGACCACTTCGAACCAATATCAGTCAATGTGCCTTTCACGCAGTTTGTACTTTTCCTTTCTTCTTTAATCTTTTCTTTCTTCCATAACCAAGGGCTAACATGAGTTGTCTTTCTGATCCTCTACTATGTTGCTGCTACATCTCCCTTTCCGCTCATGCAGGTTCCTTTCTATCCAACTTCTCCTTGCTGATCATTTTTTCTGCTGACCTCAACATCAATTCCCTTATCTCCTCTACAACTTCTTCCAGTTGCTTCATCAGATGGCTCATCTTCTGCAATCTGATCGGCTGAAAATATTCATGCTGCTCCATGGGTAGGTCATCCTGATCTGCCATGCCGCTTTCGTCACTTGTGATGCCGACTAGACACACTGTTGCAGACTCCAATTCCGCAATCTTGCCACTAAACTGTTGTTCGACTACCTTTTCGGACAGACTAACTCCCATCAATCCTCCGGCTGTTTTTATTCCAACTTCCTCCAGCTACAACTCATGCTAGTATGTGTCTTCTATCATGGCTATCTATTGGCAATCACCTTCTGGTTTCAAACTGTCCAACCAATCCTCCAGTTCCTTTAACTCCATCTCCCACTGAGTGAGTAACTCAACTTGGTGCTCTTCTTCTATTGGGACAGACTTCAGTATTTTTTCTTCCTCCTCCATGAAAGTCTTAATGCATTGTATTTTTTTTGTACCTGCAACATCTCTGCTAGCCTCTCCTCGATTGATTGGTAGGAATATCTCGACTTTCCAAATGACCAAAATTCTCCTATGATCCCTTTCCTTGGCGGTGGAAGTATTTAACTTCTCATCTTCTTCATTCACATGGTTGATAGTTCCGTGTGAATATCCATCTGAGCGAGGTATTTCTTCTACCTCCTCTCCATCTTTCAACATCCCCTGATGTAAAATATCATCTTATCTCATATCTCCTCCATTTCCCACCTGGCAATTCGGGATGTCTCCTCTGCCCTCTTGGCAGTCTACGAGATCCACTGATCCTTTCACATTGCCCACCTAGAAACCTATGATATTCCTCCCAGATATATTTCCCTCATCACTGAGGTTTTCAGCATGCCTCAGCCACCTCCTCAACACCTGTTGTTGATTTCAGGCCAACAAATTTTGGAAAGGCCACTTAACTGTCCTTCTCAAAGGCCACTCGTATCTCCATCACACCTTTTCTTCCTGCTGCATCTTAAATACTAGTGTCTCCATATTGGCTCAGATTTCTCTTAGCTCCTTGTCCATCTCCACTTTTCTTTTCTGTGGGAAGAATACCCTTTGACCATGTTTATGACCTTCCATGGTCATAATGCTTCACTTGCAGTTCCCCCTTTCTTTTTACCATTTACTGCACACCACGCAATAGTCTCAACAAAGTATCACACTCTATCTCCCTAGCCTACATAAGTCAACTCTGTATTCGACTTTGATACCACTTGGTGCAAACACCAACCCCTTCTCGTCTCCTTCGGGGTTGCTTGACCTCCCAGTCTAGGATCGTTCACACCTGAGTTTGATTGTCTCTTCGACTCCCTAGTTAGAACCTTACAACTCTATCACATGTCCTCTCTTTCTCCTGAGTGCAGGCCCTTTCTATCGTGTGACCTCGTACTGTGTCCCGGGGCTCCACCACACAAGGTGCTTTGGGATTAGGCTTCAAATATTTTCTCGACAACCAACTCTCACATCCCCGAACTCTGAATCGTGAATTTTGATGGTGAGAGGATCAACGGTCCCCGACCCTCCTTCCGATCGACAACCACGTTCGTTTCAGACTCTGTGCTTTAAGAATTTTCACATCTCCTATATATATTTCTCTCGATTTGTGAACCAACAAAGTGTTGATCCCACTCCACGTGTATCTTCCAGATCCAATAGTCTAGATTCAACCCACTCATTGCAATTTTGCGAAGGTCTTTCTTTGCTCTTGAAAAACCTTCTGGAGCACTCGCTCCCGTATTTATCGATCTTCTGCCACCAGTCTCCTCCGACGATGGATGGTTTTGATGGTATTCAAGACTTCGCAAGTCCTCGACCACCATTTGCACACTTAGTGAAATTTCCTCCATGAGACTTAATCTGTTCTAAAACTTCTTCTTCACTCCTTGCAGAGTTTTGTGCAACTCTTCTACGACTTTGCTCGGCTTGAAAATTTCCAAGGTTCTCAATTCCTCTATATCCTTCAGTGGAATTTCTCTTTCCCTCCTAGAAGCTTAACACCCTTCCTCCTAAGATTTTTAATATGAACTTGCAATATCATTAGCCCACTCCATGTGCTCGACTCAGATTTTTGACGACTTCTCCCTTAGCCTTCTTGAAGGTATTAAGGCATCTCCTTTCCTTTGTCAATGCACTCTTGCAAATCCTTCCTCCCTCAGAGTGTTCAAAAACCTTAGGGTTATCTTAAGAATCCCAACACTTCATAATGTGTTTCTCGAGTACGCTCTTGTACTTTATCTATTCTCTCCTGACAGAGTGTTATAGAGTGTTCAATAACTCTGCATTGTGTTTCCTCCTACACAATATTCCTTCCAAGGTACTTAACCACCTTGAAATTTCCTCCCGAGTCTGTGAATTATCCTGGTATGCCCTCCTGGAAACTTCTCTTCTGACTCCACTGAGTTCAGACACACACTCCTTACGTCAGCTCACAGAGTTTCCACCCTCCTTCGCGCACTCCTTGCACTTATCCTAGAGAGCTAGACTTAATCCAACACACTCATAGATAGAAAATCATATCTCTATCCCTACCGTCAACATATGAATGACAT
This sequence comes from Picea engelmannii, assembly GCA_009831015.1. Classification (NCBI taxonomy): domain Eukaryota; kingdom Viridiplantae; phylum Streptophyta; class Pinopsida; order Pinales; family Pinaceae; genus Picea; species Picea engelmannii. The sequence continues at coordinate 120,103 of ML787170.1, forward strand.
TCATGGCAGCACATCCATTACACAAAAATTGATTAACAAAAAAAAAATTGTTCCTTTTCTATTAATTGTAGAATTTCAAATTACAAATGGTTGAGTCTGGACTGTGACTCAGTCTCAAATCTCCATGTTTCTCTCCCTATTTCCTATGAATCTCCTATTCATTGTTCTACTAGAAACAATACAAGATTTTTATACAAGAGGGGCTCGATGAGATTCCCTGCAAACTAATCTAGTGGTGTCTAATCACCATTCAAACACGCCTGACTACTGAGGCAGATTACAATGATGGAAATCTGATCCGAATCAGATGCAGATTCGTCCTACCGTCAACCACTTAATGGCGACCTTATCTCCAGCTTGTGCGAAGGCACAACTTGGCTCTTCTATATTGTGAACATTAAATTCCTTGATCATGCTTATATTCACAAAGGAAAAATGAGAGGGTGGTGCCTCTCCCTTCCTTGAATGCACACCACTTGTGCTAATCAACTGGCGTGTGATGAGGTGGAGCGATGCTCCTGCATCAAGGTTCCTATACCTTGGAGGGTGAGGGTTTTGTTGGTGATGGTTTCTTGGGATCTTGTTTATTTTATTTAGAATGCTAGTGTTGGGTATGTGTTATATTATTTGCACAACCAAAACTAGTGTTCTCATTTTGCTAGGCATGCAGGGGGTAACAAGGGGGTGGGAGCCCCTGAGAAAAAAAAATGGTGGTTTTTTGCATTTGTTTTTATCGATTTTTTGGCACATAATTTTCCATAATGGTTTTGTAATATCGGTTAAGGAATTAGGGTTGTTGAATAATATGGGTCTATGTATTAGGGGATTTAGATGCTGCGAGATCATATATATATATATA
>ML787170.1:121036-138067 GCA_009831015.1 Picea engelmannii
ATATATATATATATATTGTTATAAACAATGAAGAATATAATGAATACAATATTAGAGGTGTGGATGTAAATAGGTTGCTAGTTTTCCCAATGGTCTAGGAGGATATAAGGAACACTCATAGAGGTCTAGGAGGATTCAGAACACTCACAAAGGTCCTAGGGGATCCATAAAATCTCAAAATTTGACCGTCTCAAATGATCAAGAAAAGAACATTAATGCGTAGAGCTCGTCATTAGCTTTCCAACGTCACAAATGATGCATCAAACATAATTCATATGCAAAAGTTATGGCTGATCAAAGTTTGGTCAAACTAGGGAAAATGGGGGTGCCATGTGGCACCATCATATGGTGACACATGGCATGCTGACGTATCACTGTTGATGTGGCAGGCAGTAATGACATGGCAGATTAATAGGCAGTTGATTGGGCATATAGTATATTCCAAGTGGACCAATGGTTTGTTGAAACATGGAAAGGATAGACAATGAGAGGCTTCCATATGGTAGACCCTCATTGGGAAATATTGGTTTATTTTGTACAAAATTTTGGGAATCAACGGGGGTCGAACCCATGACCTCCCAAGGCCTTATCATACCCACTGTTATCACTAAAATTTTATCTGCAAATGATTTCAAGAATCTAGCATCTCCAAACACCTATTAGTTCACCCACAACTCCAAAAATGCATTTTCTAAAAGGCACAAACTATACAACTGGTTAAAAAATTAACATGCACAGAAGAACTACAGGAAGCGCGCGCACATGCACAGGTTAGAAACATCAAAAAAGCGCACATGCACGACTGTGTACGATAAAAGCCGCACACTCCTGAGAATGACACATTTATGGTTCTTGTTGGCCCCTCACCCACTTCTGGTTCATCTCCCAAGTTTATTTGACCCTCAAATCCGAGATGAATCTATGCGGGGGACTGGTCAAAGACCAAGGGTGCCCTAAAGGGCCCCTTCTTCACACTAAAGACCGGTTGGATAATGCCTCAAATATTTTCTATAAAATGATGCCATGGGTGCACTATGAATTCGAGAATCCCATTGTATTGGTATGCTTCCTCTATTCTCCTACAAGGAACCTCTTTCCTTCTTGGAGGATACTAACATCATTTCATTGAGCTATTCACCTCACCTCTTGAGGGAATAAGCTTGGATTTCTTCACCATTTTATTCCTAGTTTGATATTTGTAAGAAGAACTCTCACATAGGGGACTCAAGGGCCCTCCCTTAGAGGAAGAGGGGATCCATAAGTCCCCCTTTTTCCTTGGTGTTTTCCCACTAATATAATCTCTCAATTGGTGGCATGAATACTGACCAATTGTTTCATTAATTTTGGTTCTAATTTCCTTATGCATTGTAGTTTTGTTTCTTTAGTTGTTATTAGCTTAGTTGTTTTTTTATTTCATGTGATTGAGTCATTTGAATCCTACACTAACTTCTGTCCTGTTTAGCTGACCCAACTGGACTTGCAAGTGTCCCTCTTTTGCTCATTCAAGTGACGAAAATGATACAACAGATTGGTGACCATACTGGGGAAAGGTATCAATTTCCTCCCTATTTGGGTTGTTTGAGCACTTCTTTTTAATCTATTTACCTTGCAGGGATCATAACTAGCCCATTCCTACTTGCAAAGAGATGAATTCAAAGCTGGAAGAGGATAATTCCATTTAAAATTTTCTTCCCAGACGCATATCAGAACGTGCACGGGTTGTCCAGCCCATAGGCACATTTTTTGAGCATGTGCACCAACAACACGGTGTTTTCCAACACATTCTACGCATGGTGTGCCAACATTTCCTTATTTCTCTGCGTATTGGCGCCACATGCGCCTCTGTTGAAACTAGGGCTCGCGCATCTATCCAGAAATCCAACATTGTAAGAGTTTTTTGTGATGTTTGGAAGGCCTCTAGCCTTCTAAATATTGATTCTATGCAATTTGTAAATGCACCACACTTAGATTCCTTCTCTACATGAAGGGTTAGTCAAAACATAGGCACTTAGGGGGTTAAAAATAACCATATTTCTCCTCTTTTGGATTTCATTTTGCCACATGGATGGCTGGTTTTGATTGTAAAAGTTAAGTTAAGATAATTTGCTATCAGATATATAAACATTTGCATTGGGACCATAAATCAAATTGCAATCATTGAGTATGCTCTTGTCTCGCACCATAGAGCGATCTTGAGAATCTGAAAAATGATTGAGGGAAGATTTCATCTCCCTTGAAAAAAAAAAAAAACTTTAGGAGAGGACAAAGCCCCCCTAGGGCCCCTCTTAGTTTCTTTTTCAAACATATTAAATTTGTAAGGGCCCATACATGCCCACATGTTGCAAAAATAGGATATTTTTGAAGCTGATTTCTTAGTTTATATCACTAGGGGAGTTTAAAGATTATTGTAGCGGGCCCATACATGCCCACATGCTTGCAATCTAGGATAGTTTTTTGAATCTTTCTTAGATTAAATCACATTAGGGAGTTTAAAGGATTGGTAAGGACCCATATGTCCACATGCTAGTTCTTTAGGGACTTTAAAATTCCGTAAGGTTGTACCAATGGAATCTAGTAAGACAGGTAATGAAGACTTGTAAAGGACCACACGAAGTCCACATGCTGCAAGGTGACACCTAACTTATTAAAAATTTGGCACATTTTATCACTTTCTCACACACAAAGTCACTCTCACTCACATAATTTCATCTCGAGTTGTGGAGGTTGAAGTAGATTTCCTCCCAAGGGATTCCAAAACGTCCCACTGTTTCTTGAAAGAATTATCCACCCCCACTTAATTCAAACGAGATTGGTTCACACCCCCAATCTCTCAAACAACCACATCTAATTTTTTTTCTAAAAACCTCACTAAGTCTTTCTCCACAAGAGGTGCCAAAAGAAATGTTTTTAGTCTAGGTAGGATCTCGGGGATAGGCATCCAAATAAATCCCCGTTATCTGGTTCTCACATCTTCAAACATTAGAAGTTGACAAATAGGGAACTTTGAAATCCTCCAAGTCAAGTGTTCCTACAACATAAGGTACAGAGATACTCGTGAAGGGTGTAAGGCTGAGGTCTAGTTGTTCTATGTGTCCCCCATTGAGGCACCCACCTCCTGGAAGGGATCCAACCTCTGACCCATTTCTGAGGCCAAAAATATAAATGCCACACTTTGATTGAGGTACCTAGTGACCAAATTTTAGGACATCTACCCAAGTGGAAATTGTGCGCTGCAATTACACCTTGATCGGATTTTGTGTGGATATTGGTGTTATAACCCTAATTTGCACTAGACATGCTTACCTGCCATTAGGCCATCTCAGATTCCATCTTTGCCAAAAAACTACTGAACAAATCTTCTTAAAAATACCCTTTTTAAAAAGGCCCACGCGCCCTACTCCACTACTGCACACGTGTACATGCTAGCTGCCTCACTATAGCCCGCGTGTACCTACAAAAGCATGAAAAAAGAAAAGTTGCTGACGAAACAAAGAACTTTGGGTAGTTTAACTAAACCTTTTGGCCATGCATGGCCAGTCATTCGACCAAATAACTAGCTCCTTCTAGCCTATAAAATAAGGGGTAAGGGTCCCATTTGAAAGGAGGATAATCATAGTAAAGAAACTATACCCAATTGAGAATTCCCCTTGTCCCAACCTTTAGCCATCCTTGTGCAAAGAGAAGTATAGAGAAAAGAAGTTGGAGGAAAGTTGAAGAGGAGCCCAGGACCAGTTTTGAGGAGCAATGTCGACCACATATTGTAAGTTTACTCTTGTAAAGATGAATACAAAAAGGAATACTTTTCCCGTCCTGCCATATCATGTGTTCAAGTTGAATATTTATTTTATGATATTGTCACAACTAACCCAACAATTAGTATATGAAATGCATGTTCCCAACTTTTTGTTTTTTCATGTGTGAATGCAGGTCAGCTTTAGGAGGAGGCTTGCAATCAAAGAGCGAGTGAAAGCAAAGGGATCAACACCAAACAAAGGACTTAAGGTAGAGTTTCTGAATCGTGTTTACACCTTTGTATTGCATGAATGTGGGGTTTTGTGTTGGGAGAATAGGAAAGAGTAGAAGCCTTTGAAATGGCCATTTTCTGCATGCATGATTAGATCCCTTAAATGCTAAGTCCGTAGGAGGGATTCCCACCCACAACAAAATTGGCGACCATACTGGGGATCTCTAGGGTTTTTTGGGAGTCCTTTTTGGGTGTTTTTAAAAATTTGTTTCATTACTTGTTTTTAGAGTTTCTGCAAAAGTATGAGCTAGCAGGGATTCTGGTCTTCCATACTAGTTCTTCCTGCTTTATTTTCTTGGCTGCATTTTCTTTTACAGGAGTCACAGAGGTACACATGGCATGCACAAGGCCTACATGCGTGTACCCATGCCCTACCTTCACACAGCCCGCGTTCACATGCTATCTGATTAAGTGTCAGTCGCATGTATGATTTCAAAAAAATTATTTTACAGAGGCAGTCATCCTCTCCCCTATCGGAAGTGAACCTTCTCCGGGGTTTTCTGGAACTCATTCTAGTCTCTGTTTTTTGCAGTTTGTAGCTTAGGTTTCACCTCAGATTGGTTTTGTTCTATGAAATTTTCCTTGAATTGTTTTCTTTTTCTGTCAAAGTAAGTTTCCGAGTCTTTAAGAGATTCTGGTTCTCAATACCATTAGTCTCTGCCAGTGTTTGATTACTTGTTTTTTTATTTTAGAAGAGTTGCAGAGGTACACACGGCCTGTATAAGTCCTGCATGCATGTACATGTGCTTTGACCTTACACAACTTGCATGCACATGTTGGCTGTTGAACTATCAACAACATCCCTGTTGATAAAATTATTGTTTAAGGAGAGGCAATCATCCTTTTCCTTGTCAAGATTTATACCTCTCAGGGTTCTTGGTCTCTATCATAGTAGTCAACAAATTAGGTCTGATCACACCAATAAATTTCTTTTTCATTAAAAAGTTTTCCTCAAAATTTTTCTTTCATAGGGGTTTTAGACAAGTGTGAGAGTTTTCTTTCATCAGCTGGTGTGTTATTTTTAGTAACTCTTTGCGATCTGCGCTTAGGCTAGAAGTTTTCTTGGTCTTTACTTGTCATTTTTCCTTTTTGCTTTATGAGCATTAAATAAAAAAAAACTCTTTTATTTCTTGATTTGGTTAAGTAGTTGTTGGTTTGCATAAATAACCATGAATTTTTTTTCCTTCATAATTTTTTGGCTGTTTACTTAGGACAATAAGTAGCTCATAGTCGAGTGAAATACTGTTTTGAGTTTGTTGTTCAAAGATCTTAGAAAAAAAAATTTAGTTTCAAAAGTTGACTAAGAATTGTGTCAAGAAGAAGTTATTTTGTTTCCAGCTTTCTATTTATCTTTTCTTTCGTCTCTCAAAACATCACTAATTTCAATTTCATAACCTTTGACTTAAGACAATCCATACAAAATTAACGATTAATTAAAATCAACTAGACTTTATGTTTGTAGGGTCCATCAACTAGTCTAGGCTAGAGCCTTGATTTAGGTTGGAGAGGAAACTCTTCAAGGATGCAAAACATACATAAGAGTCTGTACTAGGGAGTGTTAAAAGTCCAGTATCATCAAAGTTATCCGGGACCCCCTCTAACACAGGGGATAAACATGAGGTTGCGTGTGGAAAGGTAGCAGAGATAACCCCTCCAAAGCCAAACCAATCGTAGTGGAGAACACATATAGAGGGCTTGTCTTGGGAGTCCATCGATTGCATTTGCCATGGAGCTTCATGGGTATCGAATCCGTTCGAGGTCCTCATTTTTCTTCCACACCACTTGATTTAAATACCCTTGACAAGTTTTGGGCTTGATACCTTGCTCATTGTGGTCTACTCGACTATCAAATGTACCCGCCTAGTGGCTATTCTCGCGCGGGAAACCTAGTTGCCTATCTTTTTTAGAGACATACACAGGTGACTGCGGGGGTATACCACGGTTCCTAGGATAGACATCGGGCCATGCTTTATAGAGTATACCCAGAGGGTGCTTATGTTTTCGATTTTCACTTGCACTGGTAAGTTGCTCTAGTGTTGGTTGTTGTAACTGTTCTTCCAACTAGTTTAGTGTTTGCTTGTTTTATCTTGTAGGGACTTTTTCTAGTGTGTGTTGTTTTTGAATGAATAGAAATCCCTAGTGTGTCTTTGATATTCTTACACAATGGAGGATCATGAAATCCACTGATCACAAAGGCTTCTGGGCCTGCCACCGGTTACACTAGAGCCACTCCCGCCACCGCTAAGGTGAAAGATAGACCAACAAGGGTATTTTGAAGAGACCAAGTCATAGGAAACTGTGCCCAACCAACATCCAGAGCAACCAACCATTTCAGACCTTGGAGTGGAATCTCTTGGTCCATCCAAAACTCCAACCACTTATCTTTTGACGCCCATCATCATACAGATTTATCTTTACGAGCGCCAAATAGTGTCGCACGCAACAATGGAAACAAACGCTACCACTTCTTCTGAGAATTCTCCTATTTCCACTACAACTGTCACCACAGGGGGTGTTCCACCTCCTAACCCATCGTTACCAGTCTGAGCCACCATGGTCTCAACTGCCTCTACCTCGTGCAGTGGTCTGATCCCATCTTTGGCGGTGACCACTACTCCTTTCACATAGAGTGCAACAGGCCCTCCGTTCTCATACGAGATGCCTAGCTCAGGTACAAGACCTGTACTCTCCTACTCCACTTTATAGACTTTAGGTCTAGGGGTAGGGATCTCTAACGCTCTTCTGCAAGGACCCATGGGGGGCACTTCAGCTCCCTTTAATGCTTTCCCTTACGGGGGAGGTTATATACCTCCTTCGTCCCCTTCGCTCAGCGGTGCCCACCAACAATCCTCCGGGCCAAACACACACCATAATTCCTTTGGAGTAGGGAGTCAAGGACCACCTTCTCATAATATGTCGGTAAGTTCAAAACCATTTTATTTGTTTGGTGTGTTTGGTAACAATGCTTTCTCGTCACCTGCTTTCCCGACTGGGGGCAACCCCGCTTACAAACAACCTAATCCTATGCAGGGTACTATTCCTGCATAGGGGGCAAACCCAAGAACTTATTTCGCATCAAGACCTTGGAATTCTTGGCAGGGATCAGTTCCCTTGTCAGGAATGTTGATCGAGGGCAACTCTTTTTACAACCAATGGAACCTCGGGCAAGGTGCAATACCTATGCCCATAGGATCAGCATGGGGAAACCCTTCCCACAGTCCTCTGAATGTAATGTACGCCCAACCATCTATGTCCTATTTCAGGAATCAACCGATGATGTCTCCTCAAATGAAGAATTCATACGCTGGTCATGGCCATGGCTTTTACCAGAACCTAGGCTAGCAACCCAACTTTTCCTGGCAACCTGGTGCCAGTCAAACTCCAGGCCCCTTTTTCCATGGTTATCACCAACAACCCAAACTACCTTTCCTAGCAACCTTGCATTTTTCAGACTTAACAAGGTTGTTGAATGGCCCTATCTATCACAATTTTCATTGTCCCCCTATGCCGATGAAGTTGCCTTCGAACATACCAAATTTTGAAGCCAAGCCTAACGAAGATCCAGAAGATCATGTGACTACTTTTCACCTTTGGTTCTCATCTAATTCGTTGAAAGATGACTCCATACAATTGAGATTGTTTCAACGTACTCTCATTGGGAGTGTTGTGAAATGGTACATTGAGCTCAATTTCTCAAGATACTCTTCCTTCGACGAATTGGCAATGGATTTCCTAAACCATTTCCAATTACCTGTGAGATACGATGCTACACAAAATTGCTAGCCAATTTCGAACAGACAAAAGTGGACCATATCTCTGATCACATCTGAGAATAGAGACACCGAAAGAGTTTGATTAAGGTGCCAGTACCACCAACATTTATGCTTGAGTGGTTCCTTAAGTCTTTGGTCCCGTAGTTATCCAAAGACATCGCAACGTCGAGAGTGTTTTCCGAAGAAGATGCAATCATGAGAGCTCAACAACTTGAGCTAATTTACTCTCAGTCTGGTCTACTGTACGAGATATTTCCAGATGCGCCATAGTACATACTTGATAAAACTAGATAGAGAGCTGGACCACATGGCGATGGTATTGTTGGTTCAACACAAACCAAGCCCACTGAACAACTAATGAAACAATTGCAACAATTTTCCATACAACACACAACAACCAGCTAGACAACTATTCCAGATACTCCCCCTACCCAAACGTCATATGTACACAACGTGCAATCAACAAATCCAAAGGCCACCCAACATCCTGATGGAAAGAAGAAACAACCTAAGAAGGGTAAGGGGGATAATAAACTCACTAATAATGTTGGCGGGGGAAACAATGAAAAAAGGAAAGAAAAGTATCCGTGTAACCTATGCATGGAAGACCACCCGACTCATCAGTGCCCTCGGCTTGTGGAGGCCAAAACATTATTGTCACAATAGCTGCTTGCTGTGTTAACAAACCCATTTCAACATAGGCAAAATCTAACCCAAGCCTCTATAAGCACGGATGGGGGCAGTCAAGGATCCCCTCCACCTGCGAATAATCCTAGATCCGCGAATGTGTATATGATGAAAGGTGATGCCTATATATCGACTAGAGCACATGACTATAGTAAGCCAGGTACCTCTAAGAAAGGTAAAGAAGCTAAAATCCCATCTCTTCCTCTTCAGATCGAGAAGACATTGGGTGAAACCATGACACGCATCCCAAAAGGTGCGTTCAAAAAAGATTCACATAACTCAAACGCAAGGGCTGCCCAAAACTACTCTATGGTGGAGGATTTGTCTCAAACCCCTTGTGCGATGTCAGCTTTGGAAGTGCTCTAGAGCTTTCCTTCCTAGAGAAAGGCTATGTTAGCTGCCTTAGGATCTGCCGAGACTTGTAACCCGGGTACAATCATGCTTGATACGACCAACTTAAAACCTCATCTTCTTTACCATGTAGCATTCTAGATAGTAGGGGCTTATTCCATGAAACATTTTACTCGAAACATTTTCTGCACGGTGGTTGATGAGGGTGCCTCGACATGCGTAATGTCTTTGGCATGTTGGAAGGCCATTGGCCAACACACTTTGTCTCCATCACCTACTCTTCTCACCACTTTCAACGGTCATTCATTCTGACCACATGGTGTCATCCCTTCTTTCCCCGTGCAGTTAGGGGGGAAAATCGTGTGTGTCAAGGTTGAAGTAGTTGATGCCTCGCTTGACTACAATCTCTTGTTAGGAAGGAGTTGGACCTATGCCATGCAAGCAGTGGTCATGACATTTTTTTGGGTCTTGTTGTTTCCACACGAGGGTCGGGTCGGGTCATGACCATTGATCAGTTGTCTTTCTCCCATTCTGACCCTTCATTGGGGGCATCCGCGGTTCCAATGTTTGATAACCCTCATCCCGGAATCGTCAACATAGGGGTTGGGTTGTGCCCACCTTTGATGGGTACATTCGATTACCTACCTTCTCAAGGCGATGTTAAGTTCATATCATACCACCATAAGGTTGAGATTTTCCAAGTTTCATCATTTTGCATGACTTACTTCAACAATCCATGGATTCTTCCTTCCCCATCGGCCATGATGGAAGGGACAGGGCACCATGGTATGGCCATGCCCTTGTCTGCGGAAGAAGTTGCGTACTCTTTAGTTCAGCAAGCTTCTGCCGACGCTAATCCGACTCCCGCAAAAGAGTTAGATCTGATTCTGGAGCCTATTTGGGCTCAAGGTTCCCTCACTGACACAGGTTCTTTAGACTTAGTCTTACCCTCAGATGAAGCAATCATTGAATCAATGACTAGTCCAGACAAACCTTGGGACGATCTCCATCACAGATCTTACTTCCTCCCAGATTTAAGTAGAATCGAAGTAGGGGAATTCACTTTGACTATCACTGGAGATAGGTCTTGTCCTATCAATCCTTTGTCTATAGATGTTGTTTATGCTGAAGGTAATATGGCAACCATTGCTGAAACCATACCCATAAATATCTATAGAACCCTTTGCATCATGGAGAATGTTTTCATCGGAGCCGACTGTTCCCCCGAAGAGATTCTAATCTACACGAATTTATTTAAAAAGTTATGCGATGTCTTTGCATGGTCTTACGAGGAAATGCCATGCATTGATCCAAAAATTGTCAAACACGAAATCATGACTTATCTTGACGCTAATCTGGTTCAATAGAAGATTCGTCTGGTTAATCCTAGGAAAGAAACAACCATTAAGGTTGAAGTAGAAAACTGCTCAAGGCAAGTTTTATCTATCATGTCCATTTGAACCAATGGGTGTCAAATCTCATGCCGGTTGACAAAAAATAGTGTACGATTCGTGTATGTACGGACTTCCGTGATTTGAACAAAACCTGTCCAAAAGATAATTTCCCCACACCATTTATTGACTATATCATCGATGAATGCACAGGTTGCGAGGCCTTTTCTTTCATGGATGGTTTTTCGGGATACAATCAAATACAGATCAAACCCGAAGACCAACACAAAACAATGTTCATTTGTCCATGGGGTACATTCGCTTATCGTAAGATGCCTTTTGGTCTGAAAAATGCTGGAGCTACCTTTCAGCGGGCCATGTCTTTTTATTTCCACGACCTTAAACATATAGTCGAGGCCCACCTAGATGATTTAGCATCATGATCTCGTAAGACAACTGATCATCCCACACACCTCCAACTTATCTTTGAGCGATGTCGCTACTTCCAAATTCGTTTGAATCCAAACAAGTGTAGCTTTTGCGTAACATCCGACCGTCTTCTTGCTTTCATCATTTTGACAATAGGGATCATGGTCGATCCTCTCAAGGTTGAGGCAATAGTTCAGTTTCCTCCCCCACGCACAATCCTTCATCTTCATAGTTTCCAGGGTAAAGAGAACTTTTTACGGCGTTTCATCGCAAATTATGTCGAGATCACAAAGGGCTTTATGCATTTACTAAATAAAGACTTTCCTTTTCATTGGGACACATCTGCTCAACGCTCTTTCGATGCATTAAAACACGCCCTCACGACTACCCCTCTGCTTTGGCCACCCGATTATAATAAAGATTTCTTATTGTACTTGGTTGCGGTAGAGTTGACCATCATAATGGTCTTAGTTCAGGAAGATGAATTGTTCTCAGAATATGTGATTTATTACCTGAGTCGAGGTATGCTTGGACCATAACTCAATTATTCCCATATTGAAAAATTGGCATTGGCTACAGTTCATGTTGTTCAACGGTTCCGTCATTATATTTTGTTTCGCAAGACCACCGTCATTGCCATTGTGAATCCATTTCAATATGTATTAACATGACGCGTCATTGGCGGAAAGATCAGTAGATGGATATTTGTCCTCCAGAAATTTGACTTAGATTTTGTTTCGGCGAAATCCAAAAAGTCCTTGGTCTTTGTGGAACTCATCTTGGAACTTCTGGTCGAATCCGATGATGTTATGCCTGAAGAGTCACCTATTAGAGGAGATATGGTTTTGATCGCATATTCGGATCCCTGGTATGGAGATATACTTATATATCTCTAGAATTTGAAGTGCCCTACCTCTGCTTCTCGCGATGAGCATTGTCGTATATGCCATCAGGCTAAGAACTATCTCATACTCGAAGACATGTTGTATCACCGAGGTGTATATTGAATCCTGCGCCGATGTCTCACTCATGAAGAAGAAGTTATCGTGCTTAATGATTTCCATAATAGAGCATGTGGTGGTCATTTGTCTGGGTTGGAAACAACCCAAAATATTTTACGAGCTAGTTACTTTTGGCCAACGTTAATCAAAGATTGTATCGAATCAGTCAAGAAGTGCCACCTGTGTCAGATCTTCTCTCGTAAGATGAGGGCACATCTCGCTCCCATGTTTCCTGACATCACAATTGGTCCCTCCACCAAGTGGGGGATTGATTACACTACATGCATCCCTCCTTCATCAAGGGGGCACCGTTATATCATTATAGCCATCAACTACTTCATGAAGTGGGTCGAAGCTATGCCAACATTTAAAGATGATGGAGAGACTGCAGCTCTCTTTTTGTTTAACCAGATTATAGCAAGGTTCAACGTCCCAAGAGAGATTTTCACTGACCATGGAAGTCACTTTCAGAACACAATGATGACCGAGTTAACATCAAAGCTTATGTTGAGGCAAGAAAACTCATCACCCTACTACCCTCAAGCGAATGGTCAGGTGAAAGCTGTAAATAAATCTCTTAAAACCATTCTACAGTGAATGATCAATTCGACCAAGTCAAATTGGAATTTGATGTTATACTCGACATTATGGGCCTACCAAACATCTGTTAAGACTGCAACTGGTTTCTCACCTTTTCATCTTGTTTACAGGTTGGAAGCAGTCTTTCCTATCGAGTGTCAGATCCCATCTCTAAATTTGTTAGTACAGTTATTGCCCGACCCTTCACCTCTTGAAGAGCATTTATTATACCTCGGGCAACTCAATGAGCAACGTCATGATGCGACCTTGGTCAACGAGGCTCACAAACAAAAATTTAAGTGTCAATATGATCGGTTCGTTTGTCCTCGAATTTTCTCTGAAGGTGACCTTTTCCTAGTCTACGATCAAGACAACGACCCCCTAGGGGCAGGCAAGTTTAAACCCATGTGGTTCAGACCTTTCATTGTAAAAGAGGTTTTGAAAAAAGGCACTTATCGTCTGGTATATTTTGATGGAAATGCGTTGGCGGAGCCTAGAAATGGGCTCTACGTCAAGAAGTATTACTCATAGGTAGGTCACCTTGGGTAAGTTTTTGTAACATATGTATAGTTCTTGTACATTTGCGTTTTAGTTTTACCCCATTTTTGGTTTTATGGACGTGTCATTTTGATGTCATCTTTTTCACTGTGGCAGATGTCAAGTGAATCAGAGGTGTTTGTTGGGTTTGCAGACGACGCTAGCCAATACACTCAAAGGCTTTCTTCTGCTACTTGGGTAATATACACAACTCAAGGCCAATTGTTATCTTCAGGAGGTATCTGTTTAGGTGACACCACAAACAAATTTTTCGAATACAGTGTAGTTCTAGAGTTGCTACGTGACGCTTTGTCACATGGTATTTGCCACCTCTGGGTATATATAGACGCTTAGCTGGTTGTGTCTTAGTTAAATGGGGTTTACCGTGTTTATGATCCTACTCTACACCAATGGTTCCTTAGGGTACATCTCTTAGAACAAAGATTTTATTACATTACGTATATACATGTTCCTAGGAGATTGAATCAAGTTACATATGCCCTAGCTAATCATGTATTATATTGGCATATTGCACACATGTAAAGAAAACTACACACACACACATGTAAAATAAATTTGTAAACTAGATGTATTCCATAAAACACAGAAAAAACATAAAAATCCATATATAATATCAAAAACATCAGAGTACATATGTGGGCGCAAGCGCCTCAAAAATACGACTAATAATGAGTCATAAGGCTTATGCCCTCAAAAAATAACAAGTAGTTCCCTCGACACGTGAAAAGTCTAGCCTAACTAAGGACAGGGCCTGTGGACCCTATTGTAATTATCAACGACGTTTTCCAAATGTCGAAAAATTTGGACCCACATCTATGGTGCCCCCACTACGTGAGGCTGCATAGATGGTGGCAGATCCTCAATCTCTAGCATGGGGACTGTGCAAGTGAGTGAGGTAAAATTTTGCTCTACTCATCTCAGAAATCTCTCAGCCTTACCGGATGGAAGCTATCCTTCTGCTGCTGGCCCCCCTGCGATAGCGGGTGCGGCCTCTGGCCAAGGATGTTGCCTATTCCTCGCATAATCCGTTGGTCACACTAGCCCCACATCTACACATAATAGACACATATCTGTCAAATGCTCTGGTATAAAACAAATGATATATATAAAAAAAACAAAAAAGAAATCTTACCCATCTCTCCTCACTCCTCATTGGGAGGTACTGGTATCTTAGGATCTCTTGAGAAGTCAATCCCAACATAGGGGTAATCCTCTATGACCGGGATCTGTCGTGACAACCAAGAAAAAAAGTTTTCATCAAAGGCCTGAATGGTCCTCCCACCCCCCTGTCGCGGAAGCAACACCGCTCATCTTCATAACGCGGGAAGAGAGGCCTGGTGCCCTTGTACCACCTCTCAAGGGTTGAAACTGGGCACTCTTTCAAAGAAGAAAGAGAAAATAATCATTCCAAACCTGAAGTTCCTCTAATTCCGCAACCGACAATCTATTAGTTGCCTCTTCATACAATCCAGTAATGTGGTGCTCCAGTAAAAAAATTGTGCATTTAAGAACTGAACTGCACAATTCATTTATGCATGGGAAGACTGATGCAAAGTCATACACCCAGTAATCTGCTCGATGAGCAACACTATCACTTGCAGTGATAAGTCTGAGATCTTTCTTATCGGTACTTGCGAGCTTGTTCTATCTGTACCTACCTCACAATGGAGTCCAATCAACTCTGATATGTTGTGAGGCCTGGAGGGAAAGTATGAAAATTGACTGGTTCCCCTCTCCTGAAGAGGATAGTCAGAAAATATATATCCTTTGTCATTGGAACCAATGACTACCCCTCTAGCATAAAGGCCTCTGCGTCGGGATACCAATAATCAACCAAGGCATTCAATAGCCTAGGTTGTGCTCACATGAAAGTACATACAATTTTTTTTAACAAACCACATTGCATTAATGTAGAAACAACATTAGGGTCCTCCCCAACCAATGCACTAATATCCTTATGCTCTCTTTCCCTCCAGTGAACATACATCCTACAAAAAACCTAGTTCAGGAGGGTTAACTCTTGTTTTTTTTTTAATTTTTTACATTAAATGAAGGGTCCATGCGGGATGTAATGCTGACAGTAGCGTGTACACGCGTGAAGTTTTTCCTCTTCCCACGTGTACACTCGGGCTGTCATAAGACAACCCGTGTGGACTTAGGGCCGACCTTCTAAAAGGTTGATGCCCTTCCAAAAAATGAATTTAAATGCATAAAGAAATAATTAAATTGCAAGAGGGGGTAGTAATTACTTGATCCAATCAAAAGCTTGTTTCGTCCACTAAATCTCTCGAAATCAACTCTCTTAACGAAGGGGTGTTTTTGGCTCCATAGTCAATTTCTCAGTTAACAATGGTGATAATGAGTTGCTAGCTTCTATTTATAGACGTTTTGGCCTCTTTTTGTCATTTTTTAGACCCTTTTGTCATTTTTTCTAAACTAAAAATCATTTAGCATGGTTCAGGAGTTTTCTTTGGATTGTCACGAGAAGTGTTACTTTGGGCATTTGGAAAATTTTTGGAGATTTGGGTCATTTTGAAGGTCCTTTGGTAAAAAGTCATTTTTTCAACTTGCTACATTTAAGTTAGGATTCCACCTCTACTTCCTGCATCTTGTTGTCTTTTCTTCTTTTCCATAGGATCAATCCCACCGAATTGCGACACAAAACCATCATTGTTTCTTTAGAACTGTCGTAATTTAGTGGTAGAGCCTACCCTAACATGGATGCCCTAGGTAGATCTTGGTTGCATTTTGGTGTCCATGCTATCAATAACAACTATCGACTCGGGAGTCCTTATTATTTTTTTCTGATTATGAGTTTGAGCCTCATTTGCATGATTCCTTATCACTCTTGACCTCACCCTCTGGACTCCCAAAACATAACGGGTCTTCTTTTAATCCCTTTTCAGACCCTCTAAACATGAAAATATTGCCAAGCGATCTTGTGGCCTTTCACGCTCGCTAAACTGGAATTTGAAGTCACGTCTTTCCAGCGGTAGTTTACCCCCTTTTCTGTCTGGATGGTCAACTGTACGAACAAAGGTATCCTTTAGGGGCCTCGGTTCTCTAGAAGAGTATCCTCAGGTATAATTTTACCCCTTTTTTGGGCCTAAGGGACTAAATTTACAAAAATGGAACCCCCACGGAGTCCATAGTTAAAGCTCTTTTCAGATTCCCTAAAATTGAAAGATCGCCGAGTGACCTTGTTGCTTCACACTCGTTAAAATGGTACTGAAGAACATCCCATATGGTGTCCATAGTTAAGCTCTTTTCAGACTCCTTAAAAATGAAAAGATTGCCGAGTGATCTTGTCTTTATCACACTCGTTAAAATGGTTTTGAATAGACGTCTTTTCGATGCTAATTTACCCCTTTTTCAAACCGACTAGACTACTTTCAAAAAAGGTACAACAGTGGAGTCTCCTTTTACATTTTTTCAGACTCTCTAAACATGAAAAATGACTGATCTTACCTTCTCTGGGCTCGTTAAAATTACATTGAAGGATGTTACCATTGTGTGTCTTATTAATCACATTTTCATACTCGTGTCTTTGGCCTAATGACGGCTCCATGTTTCTCTCAACTGAACCATCTAAAGCATGCCTTATATGAAATCCCTGTAGCACTTTACCTTTGCATCTTGACACCTTTGGCCCCAGGAAGGATTTTTCTCAGTGTCTTTGCTCTAAAAATCAGTCTTGTCCTTGCACCTAGAACTAGTATGTTTGCGACACTTTTTCCTCCTTTGTAACGTAGCATTATTTTATTCTTTTTTATTGAAAAAGACAAAAAAAAAATAAAAAAATCAAATATACCCCAAAAATTGGAAGGGAAAAGTATTTTCTTTTTATTGGAAGAACAATGAGTCACCCTTGGACAAAGCACATCCTTCCGTTTGTTAGTCAAGCTATGGGATTTAATATGACCTTAGGAAGTTGTTCTCGCTGCATAGAGTTGTGTCCTCCTCCGTTTGGTTATTATTCCAAACATATGGAGAGTTTGTTGATACTGAGAGGGGGGTGACTCAGTATCAAGTACAACTTAGAACCTTTTTCAACTTATACTTGAACCATTCAATTATATTCAATGAGCAATGAAAAATAGTATAAGAGTTACACCAATACACCACAATACACCATGCACAATATATGGGAAATAATCAATAGTTATTGTTCAAGGGAAGTAATGACTTCCAAAGGTAGCTACAACTTCCAAATGTAAAGGGAGGGATAAAACTCCAAG
>ML787170.1:167362-193063 GCA_009831015.1 Picea engelmannii
GTAGAACATGTACATCGCCCGTAGGCAGGTGAACCCCCTCATCCCTATAGGTACAAAATTGGTGTCACAATACCCTATAGAAAATAGACTCACAGGCCTATATAAATACCAAAATATAAAACAAGATCACTCATGGTGCCTCTAGAGTGCCACCACCAGGTCCTCTATTTGGAGGAGGTGCCCCACTAGCTGGGGGTCCTCCAGGTCTAGGGGGAAGTTGCCCAGTCATATTTTCCCTCGATACAACTACTCTATGGATCAAGGTCCACAACTCTACCGAAAGGCCCACTCACTTCTCCAAGACTCGCTCATCTTGGACCTGAGTCCACATGCCCTTGGGCACTCCTTGTAGCACCATGTCCAGCTGGTGGCGGAAATCCTCAAGCACCCCGTCAACCTCTCCCTGAAGTGAATTCAATGACCATGTACTAGGGTCATCAAATATACATCTCCTACCAACTCTCACATGATCGTATGGCCTCGCACCAACCTCATCCCTCCGATGTCTCTCTCCCACCTATAGCTCTCCCCGCGGTCGTCTCATTAGATCCTGATGAGCCGACGCTCTAACCAACTCCACCTCTCGGCCTCGTGGCCCCAAATTTGGACACACAACAAACAAATGATAGCATCAACATCTATCCATACATAAAACACATGCTATACTATCAAAATCATAAAATCATAAAATACATCAACATACCTCTATGGTCCCAAACCTCTCTAGGAGGTAAAACCATATTTGGGTCTTGCCGGAAGTCCATCCCACCATATGGTAACTATAGTATGATCTGTGGCATCTGGTGCCACACACATTCCAGATTAGACATAAAATAATGGCCACCCTCCCCACCCCCATGTCATACCAAAATCGATGCCCACTGCATCAATCGTGGCTCCCGTGCATCAACCACCTCCAACAAAACTCTAGGCCACAACATGTCACCGGCTCCAACAACCATGCCACCAAGATCAACCCAAAGGAAAAATCACCTGAGTCGGTAGCCTGACACCGGTTGAGCTTCCCTATCATCTTGGTGTGCAACATCAAGCCCTAAGAAAAATGATCTCCACCCAATGCCCTCTACATGATCCTTAGTTTACCACCATTAATCTGTTGAGTAGCTAAGGATCTGTATATCCTCACTATCATCGTGATGATTCAATGATGCACCAGTGCATCCATTGCCCCAATCATCACAACTGAGCCTAACATAAAATCCTCCCCATAACAATACATCCGGGCCAAATTTTCCAAGTGTGACTCCCTGGAAACTAGGGATCAACAGGTAGGGATCTCCCCCAAAAAGGGAGCCCAGTCAGGAAATAGACATCCTCCATCGCACAGAATGTCAGCTGCTCCCCCCGCACAATCAAACACTAGATCTCAGTGCTCAGTGCTCCAATAGAAATTTAGCAACCCACAGGCTGCCAAAGGTCCTTGAAAACCTAGTTAATCATCCCTCACCACCTCCCTGAGGTGTGCCTAGTCCCTCTCCCTCCAATGGACTAGCATCCTGAACTGATCACTTGCATTCACACAAACAACACTTGATCAACCATCACAATTCATAGAACTAAAAAATTCAAAAGAAGACAAGTTTTTTCAAAACCCCCATCTTTGCCTCATGTGCATAGCCATCACCCCCCATAGGCACACACATATGCACGCTTGTTCTTCACACAGTGGTGCATCAATGCGCAACTGATGAAGAGATAAATGCACATCAACGCACATCTGTCACACCCACATGAGCACATTCATGCGCACCTATTCGTTACATAGCTGCGCACTAGTGCACAACTGTACTTGAAACAGGTGCAAGTAATGTGTACCTATTTCACTCACTCATGTTCCCCCATGTGTGGTTGTCCTCTCTACAGCTGCACACCCCAAGATGAGTATCCTTCGATCGCTTGCACACTAGGGGGCCACACTCACAAAATCCTATAGTATGACCATCCGTATGACCCTACCCAGAAAAGAAACCCTAACTACTATGCAAGAGGATGAGACCACTGTATTGACTCTCGCTAATCCTAGATCAGCTGGCTCGAACTCCCGAAATCTCCAAATCTCCTCTAAAAACCTCTCGTCAACTCACTATGGTAGAAGGTACAAATGAGGTGGCAATGTGGGCCCTACAACTATATATAGTCCCTTTTTCCAAAATTCCATGCTCAATTACAAGAGCTCAGAGCATCCATTTTCTAATTCATCTTCAGCCACGGGATCAGGATCCCGCCACCTACACAGTCACATTCCTTGGGTCACCCTCCATCCTCAGCCCCGGGGGAGTATTTTTATCACATCACACCTAGGTACGCATGCTCATGTTCAAAATTATTGAATAATTGTTATATGTTATTTATCGTTAGATATTGTTCACGTCGAGTATTCGATTTTCATGTGTGCAAGTACTCGGTCATCACACACCAGCGCAACCCCTTTAGGTATATGATCGACACTAGCATGTAATCATTCCCTCTGAATATCAATTGCATCTCCCAGTTACACCCTCTGACATTTTTCTCTAGGATCCCCCCATCTGGCTCTGCAATACTCTCACCTCCACTGCATTTTAAGAACTGTTACCCAGTAGCACTCTCCCCTACATGAGTTGTCCCATTCCTAGTCTCCTTTTGGCACTTTGACACTCATCCCACTTTCACCCCCTAGAGATTGGATTCCTACTAGTCTTATGCATATTTGAGACTCAACCACATACTCCTCCTCCTCATTTTTCTAGATTTCCCAATGGACTCCCAGGATATCTCCTCACGATTCTCATTTGACTGCACCTCCGCTGTATCATTAACCCTCCATTTCATCCATGGTAAGTTTTCCCATCTACAGATTGCCTTCCATTCATTTACCTCATACAGAAACCCACCTATGGGCCCCCCACCCTCCACTAGTTCTCCACACAATGTGTGCCCTCACAGACCAAGCCATCTTACACTGGGCAACCATTTCTGTATCTGCACACTTATCCCAAATTATTCTTTATTCATTTGGTAATTGTACAAAGCCTTTCTTTTCAACATTTACATAGGTTTTTATTGTCACCTTTAATGACTTTATTTTCCCTCAAAGAAACCCCTTTCACCTTTGGTTGGGGCATTCATTACCTTCTACTCTTGTTGAAATCGTCCATAAACCCGAAGTATCCCACAGTCCATTTACCTTCGTTCTTTGATTTTGTACACTTTGTCACGCCTCTGGCACAATTTAACCCACGTCTAGTCGTCCCCCTAACGTTAGGTTCAGTTTCACGGTTGCTGCCACTCATACTTCACATCTATCCCCAACCAAGCGAAGTCTTGAGTCTCACCACATCTTGATTTCGTCCATGTTCCTCATTAGTTCCTGATCTCATCTAGTAGCTTTTATGAAGCCCTTTGCTTCTTGTAGTCGCATCTCCCTTTCAGTCAACATCAACACCATTTCCAGAAGGGTGACAGTATCTTGACTATCATTATCTTTAAAATGAGAAGTCTCGGATGGTATAAAGAGAACCATCATTGCTCTCTGTTGTCATTGACCCCCATAACATTCGACATCAACATAATCTCATGTTACAGTGGGTCTTACTTTGAAACTATTGCAGTTGTTTTATACTATCCAAAGACCTTTGAAATTTGTTGGACCATCAATGCGAGTCTTTGACACTTATTACAGGTGTCATCACCTCTTTTTCAGAGTATGTTCACCATCATAATTGTCATCTTCCATTATCAAACCGCCCTGGAGGGTGTTGCAGTTATCTACATCATCATATAGCTTCAGTTACTGTCTTACATATTTTGAGTTACATGACATGAGAATGGGGCATGCCCACCTCGTTTGTATACAGTTTTTATTTTCCCACACCTAGGGAAAGGTTTGGGTCCCACAGTTTCCCCTCTCTCTCCAATGGATCGTTCTTACAGTTCCTATCAACATTCTTTCTTACAATGGTACTCTCAATAGATGAAACATTGATGTATTTCGGCTATATGTATGCTCCTAACCTCATACCTCAGGGGGCATCTGTTATCACTGGAATTTCGTTCACAAATGGTTACAGGAATCGAGCATCTCCAAACACCTATTAGTTCACCCACAACTCCAAAAATGCATTTCCAAAAGGAACAAACTATACAACTGGTTAAAAAATCAACATGCGTAGAAGAACTACAAGAAGCGCACGCACATGCGCAGGTCAGAAACATAGGAAAATTGCACATGCGCTCGAGGCACGACTGTGTACGATAAAAGACACACACTCTTGAGAATGACGCATTTATGGTTCTTTTCAGCCCCTCACCAACTTTTGGTTCATCTCCCAAGTTTATTTGACCCTGAAATCCGAGCTGAATTCGAGTGGGGGGCTGGTCAAAGACCTAAGTGTTATAACCCTAAAATGCACCATACAGGTTTACCTGGCATCAGGCCAACTCATGCTTCTTCCTAGCCAAAGCCATGCTGAGTAATTCCTCAAAAAACCACTTAAAACAAGCAACCCGTGCCCTAACTTCTCACTGGGCGTGGGCAACCGCTTGCTGTCCCTTTACTGCACGCGGGCATCCGCGGGCTAGCCCAAAACAGCCCGCGAGTACCTAACAAAGCAAAAAATCAGGGAAGTTTCCGCCGAGACACGAGGCTTTTTGTCAGTTAACTGAAACTCTCCGCCATGCATGGCCGGGAGTTCGCCTAAAACCCTAGCTCTTCCTAGCCTATAAAAGGAGGGGTAGGGGTACTAATCAAAGGGGAAAAAAGGATAGCAAAGAAACTCTGCCAAAATTGCCAAGCCTATTATTGTCCACACCCTTTAGCTTTGCCTTAATCTTTAGGAGAACTTCATGTTGCAGCAGTTGGAGGACAAAAGAAGAGGAGGAGCCCAGGATCAGGATCGAGGAACGGTGGCCAGTCTCAGAACTCATTGTAAGTGATTCATTTTGAGACTAATGAAAAAGATGCTTTTCCCGTCCCAAGTTCATGAATCTCATCTATGTTATTTGATTTATGTATGATTTCTAACCCTCTAGTAAATTAGTAGCATGCATGTATAGTCTTATCTTGATTGCAGGAAGCTTTGTAGAAGGGGCAGCAACATCAAGGAAATAGAAGGCTCAATGGAGGATCTACTTCAATCATCGTTAAACAGGTGAGTCGATTCTTCCCATGTTTGCTTGAAAAAGGGTTGAGATTGTGGGTAGGAGGTTAAAAGTTAAATCTTAAGGGTCATGATCTGCGTATAAGTTTAGAGCCCTAACTTATTAGTCCGTAGGGTAGAATACCCCACAACACTAAGGGTGTCCTAAAGGGCCCCTTGGTCACACTAAAGATCGATTGGATAATGCCTCAAATATTTTCTATAAAAAGAGGCCATGGGTGCACTATGAATTCAAGAATATCATTGTATTTTTATGTTGCCTCTATTCTCCTACAATGAACCTATTTCCTTCTTGGAGCATACTAGCAGCATTTCATTAATCTATTCACCTCACCTCTTGAGGGAATAAGCTTGGATTTCTTCACCATTTCCTTCCTAGTTTGATATTTGTAAGAAGAGCTCTCACATAGGGGACTCAGGAGCCCTCCCTTGGAGGAAGATGGGATCCATAAGTCTCCCTTTTCCCTTGGTGTTTTCCCACTAATATAATCTCTCCATTGGTGGCATGAATATTTGTCAATTGTTTGATTAATTTTGGTTCTAATTTCCTTATGCATTGTAGTTTTGTTTCTTTAGTCGTTATTAGCTTAGTTGTTTGTTTATTTCATGTGATTGAGTCATTTGACTCCTACACTAACTTCTGTCCTATTCAGCTGAACCAACTAGACTTCCAAGTGTCCCTCTTTTTCTCATTCAAGTGATGAAAAGGATACAACACTCGCTGCAACCAACACACCCCACATTGAAACTTAATATCTATATGGTAACCAATATATATATGTGTGTGTGTGTGTGTGTGTGTGTGTGTGTGTGTTAATTTAAGGTTTCATATGGGAGGCTAAAGGGCCAAGGGCCTAATCCCTCGTCTCTTGGCCCTTGGTCTTGAACTATACCATGTAACCAACACCCGTTCACAGAGGGGGGCTCAACACATATTTCACGTGGATGTTATATATATATATATATATATATATATATATATATATATAATATTTATATATGTTATAACAAATAACAAAATCCATGATGTATACGAAATTTGGTAGGAATGGAACCCTCGACCCACCAACTTTAGCAAAGGCCTAAACAACCTCATCTATTCAACTATCCATCAATGTTAGTTGTTACAACTACATTCTAATTATAATTAAAGGCATCCACTAATTTTAGGATTTGGTTTTAGAACCAACCAAATCACACTTAATGTATGCCATAAATTTCAGGAATAAGGTTAGGGGCGCGCCCTATTTAATGGCATGCACCCCAAGGCATGAAACACAATTTAATATATATTTTTACCTCATAATGCGTGCAACCGGTACAAGGTACTTGAGGTAACATCGTAAAGCATACTGAGGGGTAGCTTGACAAAATTTCAAGTATTTTATATCAATTTTGCATGATTGTTTCCTAGGAATTCAACGGTAGACTCCGTTTCTTCATTTGAGTAGAGGATTTTTAAAGTGTCATCAATTTTTATTTTTATTTTTTATAAGTGTTGGCCCTTGACCAAGTTTTGGAGATCCGTGGTCATGTTTGACCTATTTTGGAACTTCGACAGGCTGGTCAAAGGTGGAGCGCAAGTCGAAGTGAAGATCGCGGGATCTCATCCCCTTTTAGGGAAATTTTGGGTTTTGGGCTTATGTAACGGGTATGGGATGTCGGCCCATAGGTTTACCCATGTTTTGGCCCTTTTGTAATGTATAAATAGATAGCTAGGTGATGTTAAGTGGCATGTTGGGTGCGATTCTAAGTGCTAAGACACCGAGGCCAAGTTGTAAGTTGTGCTAAGTGAAAGTGATTGTATGAGGCTTGTGCATAGTGTATGATGAGACTTGCAGAGCTAAGTGCAAGTCATCTGTAGTGATTTGTGCAAAGAATCTAGGAAGGTTTTTTGTGCTGTGACTTACTCGGGGAAGGAGGATCTGGCAAGGTGAGTGCAGATGTCCTGTCCTCTGCAGAGTAGGATTTTGATTCTATGTGCCTATAAGAAGCTTGACAGAAGATAATAAAGAAGAGAAGAGTTGGTGGACGTAGCCCTAGGATGGGGATGAACCACGTATATCCTGTGTTTTGGTTTCTTTGTGCATTATGATTGTTATATTGTTTATGTGATTTATGCTTAGTGCAATGATGTATGCTTAGATGAATATGATAGCTTAGTGTTAATGATGTGAATAAGATGCTAGATATGATATGTTTCCTTGTGCTTAGTGCTTTAATATATTAGATCTATGTGAATGCTATGCTGCTCTGTTATTAGGGTTTTATCTGCGAAGTAGATACAGGTTAAATTCTAATGAGTGGTAACTACTAAGTTCTTTGTTAGAGTATTGTAATCATAGATCTATGTCCCAGCTAAGGTTGTAGACACCAGCGTCCTGCAACCACCCTTGGCTCTACCTTGGGTGATACTTCATCTACCTTGCAAGTGTTGCCGAAAGGGCCAGTAGTTAGGGTTTTGTTGGTGCATTGTTGAAGAGTTGAACCCTAGGTCTGCCCCTGTGCCAACAAATGGTTCCATTGTCGGGACGCGAAACTGTGATTGTTGGGAACTGAGGAAAAGAAAGAAATCTCTATGTGTAGACCTGTTTCTTTGGTGCACAGTATTCTATTTCACTTGCGAAGATCTGTGCTAAGAAAGGAATCGGATCTAAAGAAAAGAGGCAAGATCTTGAATCTTTGTACTCTGATAAAGGTAAGAACAGTGAAATTTTTGAAAAGATAAGATAAGTGATTTTTTTTTTTCAAGAGTATGGATCTAGGTATGTTTGATAAATTTTGTGCTAGTCTGAAAACTAGGGAACAACTAGAAGAAAGAAGATTTGATACGAGTAGATCTAATAGAAATAGTGAGAGATATGCTATTCCTATGCGTAGAAAGAATGTTTGGACTGACCAATGGATGCAGGATCCTAGAAAGCAATTTTTGGAGGATAACTACTATTATCCTAGTGCCCAGGATAGGAAAAGTTGGGGATCATTTAAGGAAAAGAGAGAATTAACCCTTTGTTACAGTTGTAGAAGACTGAGCCATCTTGATAAAGATTGCCCTGATAGAATACCTAGTTGTCTTTGTTGTAAAGCTATGGACCATGAAGTTTTGGATTGCCCTAGAATGATTGCTAATCTTGAAAAGATGAATATGAGACAAGAAAACCATGAGAAAGGCCAAGAGACTAAGATTTTGGCAGAACCCCAGAAAGAATCATAGACTATATTATCAGAAATAAAAGAAACCCTGAATGATCATAGAGGCATCAATATATTAGAGATATTAAAAGAGAAAGACTGCATCAAATAAAGAATATGAGACTTTGACATAGACTGTGTTATGGATGAGGAAACATAGGTGAATATTATGATAGAAAGAACTTGGAAAATTTTGGGAAATCTTGATATGATTCCCTCATTGGGAGGAATAGGATTATTTAGAGGAAAACTAATAACCCTACGTGGAAGACTTATCGAGACATCTATGTGTTCTCATGGAACTTCGAGAGAGGAAGAATTTGAGGTCATTAAGTTCATTGAGAAGAATGCCCCATTTTCTTTATTTCTAGGAAAACCTTGGATTGAGAAAGATCAAATCCAAAGAAAAGAAGAAGAATCCCTAGAACAAAAAAAACAAGAATTAAAAGATTTCATGACTAGGAGAATCACACACTTGATAGCAGAACAAGAGAACAAGTAGAATATGATAAGGAACAGGGATCTGGATGATGAAGTTGAAAGAGCACAAGAGAATAGAGAACTTAACCCAGACAGAGAAGAAGTATTACCCTTGAACCCTATGGAAGAATCTCATCAACACGAAATTATTATGCCAACAAAAGATAAGAATCAGAATGGGAAGAGGAACCCAGTAACTCATATCATAGAGAAGAAGTCCAGAAATCTCAACAAGAAGAAATCAAAGTTAGAAAAATTGCAAGAAGCTCTAGATAGAACTTCGCAGAAGGAGGGTCTCCAGAATTCAAACTTTGTCGGAATATCAAAACAATGTAGATTGGCACTTCTCCATGGCGGATAAGTATAATTGTTGGAGGCATTATGACTGTTAGACCGATGCTCCCAAATGGATAAGAAATAATTTATGGCCTTGAAGCTCACCATTGGACCATTGAGAGCACGCCATAACAGATGGAAGTGCATTGATGAAAGATTTTCGACCAATTGGAAGAAACCGTTATGGTATTGTCTATTTATCCCGTTGAGAATTGCACCAAGAACAATTTTGCCAATTGTGATTACCTGAGCCCACAAAGAACTAGTTGATTTCATGTAGTGATCATTTCATACCTTTCCATCCATTCTGTTGCATTGAGTATTTGTTCATCATCCTGAGATATCCGATCTCGAGCGCGCATGTCGGACAAGCTCAGTGTTGTGGAAAAGTCAGTAGAGGAATTTTTAATTGATCAAATGATAGAGATATCGATGTCTGCAGGAGTTCAAGCCTCATTGAAAAGAGGAGTGCAAGCCTCCCCATTGACTGCTCGCGGATCCAGACCATCCCGAGCTGTAGAAGAGAAAAATAACCAAGAATAGAGATGACTTGGAAAATGAGAAGTTAATCCAATCCATCCTGCCCGATTACATCCCAACTCTAGCTAGTGTGGTGAGTCACGACAGTGTCCCGAGGGACTTCAACTATATAGTCATCACGATGTACCTCCCAAAGGAGATACGCACAGTCAGACTGCAATTAGAGATAATTCCAACTTTGAAGATCAATGACTATAATCTAGGAGACCGCAATACCTATGGAATGCTAGCACCTCACACATACTTGACCAAGACAAAGGGAAATAAATCAAAGATCATTCCCCAACCATGGACCATGAAAATCGCGCAGTCCACTATCCTTAACGTCATGAAAATTCCACATTTTGGTAGGCACTAGGAGGTTAACGCGTGCGTTAAAATCCTGTTGCCATGCTTCCATGATGGTTAGTTATGGCTAGAAGGACGCATCACCGTCGATCTGGCACTGATCCAAAGGATCACTGGTCTAAGTATGCAGGGACCAAACCCAAAGGAGTTTTTCCCTGGGTAGGCTGTAGATCGCGCCCTGGCACATAGGATTAAAAATACCTATGGTGATGTAGAAAAGGGGATGCGAGGCTACATGGTAGCCTCTATTCAAAATGGCGTAGTGAGATTTTCTTTCCAGTTGATCATTGTTAAGCTAGTAAGGAAGAACAAACCCACACAGGTCATGGGGTTTGTTATTGACCTCGCCAAAAAGTGCGTGGAGGGATTACAGATGAACTGGGCTAGTTACTTAGTCAACCAGATAGAATTGGATTTCTGTGAAGATCATGATTAGGGATATGAGTTCCATTTTAGTTGGCTCCTGATCCTTATTACATTTACAACTTGGGAGATGCCAAAATGTGCGACCTTCCCTAACATTGAGCCATTCGATCCGTTTGCTGCGAAGTTCACCATGCTTTGGTATTCGAGCGATATGGGAAAATAGTGGTAGTCAAATGCAACATTCCATACCTACTACTTGCAACTGAAAAGGGCTATCAAGTCGTTCCCCCGTATGATGACGAACACTCTAGATAAGTTCAGGCCCCTTATGAAGTTCCACGTAGATAGGCATTTTATATATATCACTGAGCACACAGATGAGAGTAAAGAAGATATTTAGTCATACTATAAGCTCACCAAGGAGGACCTGGAAGAAATCACTAAGGAATGGCCTGCAGATTTCCTTATACCAGTTGACCAGGCAGAACTGTCCGACTAGAACCTCATTGGAAGCCCGGTGGTTACTCGTGAAGAATACGATGCACCCAACAATAGTAAAAAGAAGAAGAAAGAATATGCACATGAGCTAAGAAAATCCTCAGAAGAGACTTCTTCAGATTCACCTGGCAGAGGAGGTGGTGACGAAGTGGACAAATAAGAGAATGATGAGAAAGAAGATAAGAAGAAGAAAGGCTAAGTAACACTACCTTGGGATCCTGTTGATGAGGCTGATCCATCGAAGAAAAGAAAGGTTTCCCCCATGAAACCAACATCGTGGAAGAAGTCCAAAGCCAGTAAGCCAAAACTACAGACTATGCTCACAGTTGATGACTTTGACTTCATTATCACAGCCGTATCAGATGCTTCATAAGATATTTTGTATAGAACTAAAGAAAAACAAGAGGCTATGTATGATAGAATTGAGACAGAGCTAAGAGGTGTCCAACAAGCCCTTCAATCCAGCTACGCAGTGTCCACTGTGCCCCCGCCATCAGAAGAACCAAAATTGGGAGATGAGCCTACCCAACTCTGTAGAATAGTTGATGCGACCAAAGCCCTCCTTCATCGTGCACAGGAAGAAACAGTACAGGCCATAGTGGCCCTAAAGTAAGTACAAGAGGAAGTGATAGAGAAACACCGAGTTGCGCAGTAGTAGAAGGACACCCTCCAAGCAAACTTCGAAGAGGAGAAAGTGCATATCCATCATGAGAAAGAACAGTTGCTCGCAGAGAAGGTTGGAGTAAAAGAAATAGTCAGGAGAGAACTTCTCTCTATGACAGGATTAGAGCAAAAGGAGGAAGACCCAGTGGAGCTCCAAGTAGTGTATCTTGATGAATCCATTCAACAGCTTCAACAAAGAATAATAGATCTAGAGCTACAAACAATGCCAAGCACTCCGCAGGATGTGTGGGATCAAAGAGAAGCAATTGCCCAGAGCTCAATTGAGAGAATCAAGGCCTTCACCATGGAATGTAAACAACTGAGTGATCAAAATGTGCAGACTTATGAGCGACTCACCGAGGATCCTGAACTAAATACACTAGATTCACAAATCTCGGAGGTAAAGAAACAAGCAACAACAATACAGGCACAGTTGAATCTCTTTTCAACAATTGAGAGAATGAAGCGATCCTAGGAACAATGAACTATTCAAAAAAAAGTCCATGCCATACATAGAAAAGTCATGGAAGTGACTCAGAAGCTCCATCTAGTCCAGGATGCAGCATGCCAACTATTTGAAGAGATTGAAGGGCGAGGAGCATAACTAGAACAACTAGTCCTACATTTGAGCAATGCTTGGAAGGACTTGTGAGCGAGGCAGTTCTTTAGGATTTCGCTGAGAAGGAGGGCTTGGCATAGCAACAAGTCGAAGCAGCTCGAGCCAAGATCGAGGCTTTTGAGGTAGAATTAACCAAACAAGAGTGACTCCATATGAGTCATAGGTGAGTGTTGTGGGCCTGTTGGCCCTTGACCAAGTTTTGGAGATCCTTGGTCACGTTTGACCTATTTTGGAACTTCGACAGGCTGGTCGAAGGTGGAGCACAATTTGAAGAGGAGATCATGGGATATCGACCCCTTTTAGGGAACGTTTGGGTTTTGGGATTATGTAATGGGTATGGGATGTCGGCCCATGGGCTTACCCATGTTTTGGCCCTTTTGTAATGTATAAATGGATAGCTAGGCAATGCTAAGTGGCATGTTGGGTGAAATGCTAAGTGCTAACATAGTGAGGCCAAGTTGTAAGTTGTGATAAGTGCAAGTGATTGTATGAGTCTTGTGCATAGTGTATGATGAGACTTGTAGAGATAAGTGCAAGTCATATGTAGTGCTTTGTGCACATACTGTAGGAGGGCTTTTTGTGTTGTGACTTACTCGGGGAAGGAGGATCTGGCGAGGTGCACAAATATCATGTCCTCTGCGGAGTAGGATTTTGATGCTATTTGCTTGTAAGAAGCTTGATAGAAGATAATAAAGAAGAGAAGAGTTGCTGGATGTAGCCCCAGACTGGGGGTGAACAATGTATGTCCTGTGTTGTGGTTTCTTTGTGCATTATGGTTGTTATAGTGTTTATGTGATTTATGCTTAGTGAAATAATGTATGCTTAGATCAATATGATAACTTAGTTCTTAATGATGTGAATAAGATGCTATATCTGATATGTTTCCTTGTGATTAGTGCTTGAATATATTAGATCTGGGTGAATGTTGTGTTGCTATGTTATTAGGGTTTTATCTGCAAAGTAGATATTGGTTAAATACTAATGAGTGGTAACTGCTAAGTGTTTTGTTAGAGTATTGTAATCACATATCTATGTCCCAGATAAGGTTGCATACACTGAAGTCCTGCAACCACCCCTGCCTCTACCTCAAGTGAGACTTCATCTGCCTCGCAGGTGTTGCTGAAAGGGCCGATAGTTAGGGTTTTGTTGGTGCGTTGTTGAAGCATTGAACCCTGTGTGTACCTCTGTGCCAACAATAGGCCTATATTGTATTTTAATTTGGTATTTTGATATGATGAAGAGAAATCATACTATTTAAAGGGACTTTGAAGATGGAGTGATGTATGTAAATTATATAAGGAGGTCCAGTTGAAACAATGGTAAAAACTAAAGAAGATGAAGGAGGAGGAGAAGGTGAAGAAACTCCAGGGTCTCCTTCATCCCCATCATCATCATCATCATCATCATCTTCTTCTTCTTCTTCCATTCAAAATGAACATTCTTCTCATAAGAGGAAAAACCATTGTAAGAAGTCTTCTCATTCTCATTATCTTCCTTCGTTAAAGCTAGATGTTAAGTTTGATTTGCCTAATTATGATGGAGAGTTGAATGCAGATAAGTTGGATACTTGGGTCAAATATATTGAAGTGTATTGCATAGTACAAAAAATCATACAAGATACTATTGAGCACTCCACACATCCTAAAAGCCTTATGAAATTTTATCACTTTTTGGGTACCACTTGTTTTCTTTTACTATCTAAATTGATTTCACTTTGGGGAATGGTTTATTTTGTTTTTTTTTCATGACTCTTAGCAATAAAGTCAAATTGTTTGAACTTTTTAAAGGAAACATTGTGTATGAAATAAATTGACATTCTAATTAAGAATCTACAGCTAACATTGCAACTAATGCGCATGTGTTAGGTGTCAAAAAAATTCAAACAAGTAAAGTGGCCGCACAGTTTCAATAATCGTTGACCACCGATGCCCCATCGACATCAATAGAAGGTGGATTTGGTTTGTGTGAGTTATTCGCCACCAAGTTTCAAGAGATAGATGATTCCCATTGACATCGAAAAAATATGGGAGGGATAGACATTGACAAAAGCCATAAAGAAATCACCAATAGTCGATGACCGATGCGCTTGCTCGTGGTTGGGGAAAATCTAAAAAAGATTAAAACAATCGATTTTTTTTTCTGTGTTAAAGAAACCACCGATCGTCGATCCCCGATACACTTTTAGCATCGAGAATGTTTTTAGAGATTCGACCCAGGAGAACTTGGATAGGTTTATTGTTGATTGTTGATCCTTGATACTTTTCGGTGTCAACAATACAAGATCGGGTTTTAGAACGTGTAGATTAAGGAAAGTATCGATTTTGATTAACACAAGTAAATGAAGACACCAGTCTCGAGTGCCACGTGTATTTGTCACGTAGGGGTGTCACACGACCCGGTTTCATCCTGAGTCATATTAAGGTTCCTTGTGTCCTAGTCACACCTCCTAGTTAGCTTTGCCAAATCATCTCTGTATGGAAATATTGATCGACATCCGAGATTTTGCAAGAATATATCAACGAAAAGTGTTCAAAGCAGAATCTCAAACCCTGACTCACCAAATGGACTGACGAAATGATGGAATGTTTTTAGCATAAGATACGATCGGATTATGACATTTAATAGACCAGTCAATGATTCATCCCGCATTTGTTTCTACCTCGTGCGTTGATTGAACAACAACAATTTGAAATCTTCGATAGGCCATGTTACAACCTACGCCCGTGCTATCAACCCATGATCAACTTTAATTTTAAACATATTTGAAGATCTGGTGGAATATTTAATAGAACTACACTCATAACCTGAATTGAGTGGTTGATGCAACATGGTAAGTTCATCCCTGTTTAAATCTCTAGAATGGTATTGAACAATTTGATTCTATGCACAAGTTTGAATTCCAGAGCATCCGAAGAAGAAAATAAAATGTCTCGATACTTTGTTGATCCTCAGATTATCAAAACCAGTTTAAACAAGCTTCAGAGGTATGAGTTCAAGTTTTTCAATTCGACAGTCATGATTTATATATGCATCAAATTTCTTGCACGGTCTCTAAGTATGTTCTAGCTATAGGTAAAATTCCGCTGAGAAAGCAAATGACCAGACGCTCGCTAAGAGAACCCAATCAAAGGAAGATGAAATAGGTGAAGGTTCTTCTCCTGGTACAACAAGGCAATTGAAGTATACTTCCAGGGAAAATTCGGTCATAAAAACCTCAACAAAGAAAGCCATTGTTCAACTTCTGGTCTTTGGTGAAACAGAAGCAATCACCATATCCAAAGTAATGCTTCCACAATGGGGGGAACTTTTCAACATAATCATCTGGGAGGAGTACCCGAAGTTTATCCCACACAATGAACTATATCTAAGGGTTCTCGATGACTTGGTGTTTCCAAATATCCGACGGTCATATTTTCACATGGTAGCCAGTAAAACCCCGATTTTCGCTTGCATAGATAAATTTGAGGATGAAATTTTCACAGAGTGTGCTCAGGACTGGAAAGAGGTAGTACAGAGGATGGCCAACCCAAATATGATCAGGGTTAAGGCCATGATCATGGATGAATAGGTGGATACAATAGAGCAGTCGACTCAAGAATCCCTGAGAGCCAAGGAAGAAATCAGAGAAACAAAGACTACAGAGGCACAAAGAAGAGGGTTGCTCTTGCTGGAAGGGGCATAGGGAATCATTGACCAGTTACAAAATGATCATGACCTCATAGAGATGTAAAGGATACCCGATGACGACCCGATAGAAATCAAAGGAGATCCAAGTGGATTAGAGCCAATACAACTTGAATAAATCACCGGGCCCGAAAACCCTGAAGTTCCATCACCGTAGATCAAATCACCAAGGGGAATTTAAACCTAGATTGAGATATCGAGGAAACTGGGTAGGAAAATCATACCAAACCCCTTGTTTGACTTAATAACCATCTATGGTGATGAGGAGAGTTCAAAGGTTTCCTTGGTGAGTCCAGTGTATATTACAGAGGAAAGGGAACCTAAGAGAGCATCTACCCTAGGTCCTGAGGCTCCAATTCAAATCCTTCCGTAGAGCGACCATGAGGTAGAAAGTTCCTTAGAAATTGAGATACTTGGCTTTACAAGAACCCCAATGGACAAATCGATGGATGAGCTAGGATCGAGAGGAAAAAAAGAGGAAGTTCCACAACAAGAAATTGACACATCAACAAACGATTACCAAGTAAGTACCATACCTATCCCTGAGTCTTCAATTTCGGTCGATGCCTCACCAGTCGATGCACAAAAAATGGAGGTTGAGCCATCAGGACATATAGAATAATCCCATGAACCAATCCTAGAACAGATACATATGACCGAGAGCCTGGGAAATACTCTAACCTGGGGAGGACAACAAATCCCCGAACCTGTTGATGAGGTCGCTGACATATAAGTGATCACCTATGATAGAAAAATAAAATCCAACATGAAGAGGAATACTAAGAAGATAAGGCTTACGCTAGATAACTCGATTCTCATCACAACAAAGGATAATTTGCTCAACACTGAACACACAAAGACATCTGAACTTATCAACACAAGAATGGACATTACGGATGCCACATTAAATATAGAACGAAGGGATGAAAAGGAGCTGGCCACTACACTTAAGGAGTTGGAGCATATACGCCATTTGGAAAAATACTATCAGGATTCCACACAGGCCACGATGTTTTTGCGAAGTGATTTCCAAGATGCCTATGCCAAATTCATGAATGAACGACACCTTTTCACTATAGGTATAGACGATTTCTAGGAAGACAGCCTGATGGAACTAGCGACCTTCAAGGACGTGGAAAGGTCGTATGAGAAATCTCACCAAGTAGTATAAAGGATTGATTACATCAGCGCGGTTCAAAAGGGCCGAGACCTCAAAGAGAACGACATTTGGGTTCTAAGGGATAGCAACATCGATTGGATCAGGAAAGCGATCGAATACTAGGTAAAAATGGCCCAAGAACCTCAACGAGAGATTCAAGAAAAGTGGTCCGAGTGAGAAAAAAGATGGAAAAAGATTCATCAGGAGATGAAAGACATCGACCTCCCACAATTCGTCTCACCTGAAAAATTTGTCGACCTACATGACATATTCAAGCAACATGCAAAACATGACTCGGCATGGACAACTGTTGGGCTCTAAAGATGTCCTAAAAAAAACCTTAGTTTAACATCAGTTTATCAACTCGAGGATTCGTCTTTTCTTTCAAGAATATCAACAAAGTCTATGCAGATAGTTGTAGAGGCTAAAATCGTGTAGCTAAATCAAATCTGAGTTTATCGATGATCTGGTTCCTCACACATTCATTCTGAAACTAAGAATTTACTTAATAGAATTGTAATTTAATCTAAAACATGCTTGTGAATTAAATACATTAACCAAATTGTTGAATTCATCTAGATAAGAAACAATAATTGAATCTATGAAAATACTTAATAAATTGATCTATCAATGATTGTCTAACCTGCTGGAAAAGAATAGCTAAGTACTGTAAAATTGAGAAGGAACAACAAATGTAACTTTAAGTGAAAGGAAAAACAAATGTAACTTTAAGCAAAAGGAACAACAAATGTTAATTTAAGTGAAAGGAACAAGTGATGTGAAAATGAGAGGAATTGTCAAACAAATAAACTAACAGAAATGGGAAATGGAACAACAATCAATAACCTAATGAAATATTTAGCCTCTGTAAAATAGCATAAACAATTTATAAAGACATCAAGACACTCACACGTTTATCTTAATTGTTGCAAAGAGATTTAAACCACAGAACTGAAGTCAAATCGATACGATTATAGATTGACACAGTAACTCCTTCCGACTGGGCCCATGGTCTTCAAAAGTACTGCTACTAGAAAATCAGTATGCAAAGATGGTAAAAATGCTCAAAGCTTCCATTAATTCCATAACTGGTACAACATTTACAATAGGCTGTTTGAATAGAGCAATTTATAGATCCGAATGCTTGGATAAATTTCTTGCCCATTTCTCTACGATTCATTTCCCTTTATATTTTACAATGATATGGTAAATTAAGCTATCCCGAGGATCGAAAGATCCTTAGGATTTCTTTTACTATTTATAAAGATCACAAAATAGAGAATCAATCTTCCTTAAAACTTCTTTGCGCTTGATTTCCTTAACTTCCAACAATCTACGCATCTTCATAATTTTCTTAGCTATCTTGAGTTTAACCAAATTGTCCATTTCTACAATAAAATCAAACAATTCAAACTAAAATTAAGAATTTATCTAATATTACTCAATAATATTTCTAGAAGACTTTTTAATCATTTTATTTCCTAATTGTCTCTAATTAATAGAAAATTCAATCAAGTTTATATGATAAACCATGGTGATAAGGAGGATATTTGTACCTTTTTCTCAACTCAAAACACCCCCCAGCTTACCTTCTTGCATGTCCTCATGCAAGCAAATATTTTACATGTAAAATAGTGAGGCTGAAATGAGGAGAGGTCTTTACACCAGGTCTCCTGAACCAATTCTTACTTCTGAGCTCTTCAAAAGAAGATTCTTCCTTCTTCCTATTGATATTATAATCACTCTGGTAGCCTTCTGAAGGATACCAGATAACAAGAGGACTATATCTGCACCCAATCCAGGCAAGTCCCTCATCCTGGATCATTCTGGCATATCTCTCCAACCTGAAGGTCGCTACATGAAAGTTTTTGAAGAAAAAAAGGTTCCCTACTCCTGACTGCATTTGGGGAGGCATCCCATCTTAGTTTGGAAGAAACAATAGCTTCTCTTTTAATCTCCCTAAAATATGGCAGGCTTGAACGTACAACCTGTCGGTAGATAGGGGGTAAGGATTCTATGCCTTTAACGTACAACCTTTTTCCTTTTCATGAATGTTTTGTGCCTCATAATGGATAGAAAGGATTTAGGAGGTTCCCCTCTAATCCATAGGTCTAGCCCAATCTCCCTCTTCATGAAAACCTTGAGTTCTTTAGCCCACCTAGTTTGGTTCTTGGTAAAAGACGAGAATTCTTGAAATTGCATGTCCCCAATGAAAGGAATAGGGTTATCTTTTCTGTTTTCTCCCATGATGAAGTTGTGAAGGTATATCTCACAAATAAAGTATTGCACTCCTTCTTCTTGTTCTCTAAAGCATGAAAAAAACTCAGAAATAATGGTGAACTCAATAGGTTTTCCTGCTCTAATAGATTTTATCCTTAGCAACAAATAATTCTCTAAAAAAAATAAGGTGTAATTGGTAGCAGGATCCCTATAGGCTACTGTATCAAAATAAACAGAGAAAATCTCTTTGATTTTCTCGAAATCTTTTCTAATTGGTCCTGTACTTTATTCACCTTCCCTTGAGCTCTTCTTAGCTTATAAAAGTCTCGTTCTCTGTTGCTAACATGGATTTAAGTTGTTTAAAAACTCTCTGATTATCTAACATGGTTACCATTTCATCTTTGCTTTGATTCGGGGCTTGTTGAGATTTCATCAGTTCTGCATCCAACCTGATAATAATAGCATCCTGTTCAGGGGACTGAGATGCTTCCTCAGTCTGAATGTAATATACCAGATATAAAATGTATGCATAACATAAATAAAATGCTAATAATAGTAGAATAACAACAATATAACCAAAACATTCACCACAATAACACTGAAATGATATAAGAAGAACAACAGAAATAACACTTTGAATTTGAAAGCAATGTTCACGAGCCTCTTCGAGGGGGAAACCTCCAGTTGAGAAGATCTCTATTACAATAATATCCAAGCTAGGGTTCTCATACCCTCGACTCCTATTTATACTAAAAAGAAGCATTTAGAGGAAGATCCTTCTAGAAGTGGAAGCTTCTATTAGGTCTTATACATCCACCTTATTCTATTTTATTGAAAGGCCTTATTAATATTGACCTTTATTACATCCAAATATATTATTCTACCTATGTGTAGGTTAGGACCCTAACAGGTCCACCCCCTTAAAAGCAACCTTGTCCTCAAGGCTTGAGATGAAGAAATTGTTGCAGAATGGTAGCTGGTTCCCAAGTGGTGTCTGCTGGAGTTGTATCTTTCCACTGGACTAGCACTTCCTTGATGGTTCTCTGACATAGGCAACACTCACACTAGTCCAAAACTGCTTCTGGTTGTAGCCAAATGGATCCTTTTTTAGCTAACTTTGGAAGGTTGGTTTGAATTTGGCACTTAGCTCTAATCACCTTCTTTAAGCATGAAACATGAAAAACAGGATGCAGCTTCGAATGGCTGGGAAAAGCTAACTAATAGGTGACTTGTCCCACACACTTGAGCATGGTATAGGGACGATAAAATTTGGGCGCTAGCTTCTGACAATGCTCGGCCTTGAGGGAAGTTTGTTTGTAAGGTTTCATTCGAAGAAAAACCTGATCCCCTTCTGCAAATTGACGTTCAGAGCGACCTTGATCTACTTGTTGCTTCATGTGATTCTGTGCCATGAACAAATTCTCTTTGAGGGTACGGAGAATGGCCTCTCGAGCTGTAAGTGTTAGGTCAACCGCTTGGACCTTCGAGGCACCTCGTAAGTATGAGAGAACTGAAGGTGGCTTCTATCCATATATATGCGTGTAGTTGTATGGTATGAAGTGTTATACCACCATTCAACTAGGGGTAACCATTGAGCCCATTGCTTTTACTTTTCCGAGGCAAAACACCTCAAATATGTTTCCAAACACTTGTTGACAACTTCTATTTGGCCATCGGTCTGGGGATAAGCTATGTTGAGATGCAATTCTGTGCCTTGTATCTTGAACAGTTCTTGCCAAAAATTGCTAGTGAAAGTTGGGTCGCGATCAGAAACAATAGAGTGCGGCATGCCATGAAGCTTGAAGACCTGATCCATGAAGATTTTATCCACCATGGATGCTGTAAACGAGTGTTGAAGGGCATAGAAATGAGCATACTTGGAAAGGCGATCAACAACCACCATGATGACGGATTTATTTCCCGATTTGGGTAAGATGGTAATAAAATCCATAGAGATATCCTTCCAAATAACAGGTGGAATCGACATTGATTGTAGTGTTCCCGATGATTTGACTGTTTCTCCCTTGTTGTGTTGACACACATCACATTTAGCTACAAAATTACGGATGTCCTATTTCATACCATCCCAGAAAGAGGAACATTTGACCCTGTCATAGGTTTTGGCGAACCCTGAGTGCCCTGTTGTGGGTGTAGCATGAAGCTCAGAAAGTACCGAGGATTTAATCTTTGATTGTTTACTTAAATACAAACAACCTTTGTATCGAAGTTCCTCA
The DNA here is from genome assembly GCA_009831015.1 of Picea engelmannii. Taxonomy (NCBI): domain Eukaryota; kingdom Viridiplantae; phylum Streptophyta; class Pinopsida; order Pinales; family Pinaceae; genus Picea; species Picea engelmannii. Next base: position 188,861 of record ML787170.1, read on the forward strand.
TGGAGCCAAGAGTACCCTGGGGAAGCTGGAGCATTGGACTACAATTGCTGGATCAACTGCGAACTTTTGGGGTCTTGTAGCCATTCCTAGCGAATGGCTTGGAGCCAATCTGGTACAATGAATGAAAGAGAAAAAAGGGATCCTTCATCTTCATATTTTCAGGAAAGTGCATCTGCAACCGCATTTTATTTTCCTTTCTTATAAATGATCTCATAATCATATCCAAAGAGTTTAGTCACCCATTTTTGTTGTTCTGGGGAGGAAATGCGTTGTTCCAGAAAATACTTGAGGCTTTGATTGTCTATCTTAGTTTGGAACCGTTGCCCCAATAGATAAGGACACCACAAATCCCCGGCATGCAGAATAGCCAACATTTCCTTTTCATAGATGGATTTGCCCAGATTTCTTTCAGATATTTTCTTGCTAGTAAAGGCCAAAGGTCGACCCTCTTGCATAAACACAACACCAATTCCTTTCCCTGAGGCATCTGATTCCAACAAAAAGGTATTTTTGAAATTAGGAAGGGTGAGTACTGGAGTGGTGCACATGGCCATCTTCAAGGTTTTAAAAGATTGAGCAACGACTGGAGTCCAAGTGAAAGATTTATTTTTGAGGAGTGCAATGAGAGGTACTGCAATCTTCCCATAATTCTTAACAAACTTGCGATAATACCCTGTTAAGCCTAGAAATCCATGCAAGCTATTAAGAGTCTTTGGGTGAGTCCAATCTTGCATTGCTTCAATCTTTTTAGGATCCACCCTGATGCCATCTTTTCCAACCAGGTGACCCAAGTATTCTACTTCTGATGCACCTAAACCACATTTAGACTATTTCAGGAAAAGTTGGTGCTGAGAGAGTAGATGGAGAAATCGATCCACATGAGCAAGATGGTCTGTCCAGGTTTTGATATAGATGAGTATATCATCAAAGAAGACTAGCACAAAATTGCAGAGAAAAGGATGGAAGACATGATTCATGAGGCTTTGGAAGGTGGAGGGGGCATTACAAAAGCCAAAGGGCATGACCAAAAACTCATAGAGGCCCTCATGAGTTCTAAAGGCAGTCTTGGGAATATCTGCCTCTTTCATACGTATCTGGTGGTAGCCCGAATGAAGATCCATTTTAGTGAAGAATTGGGCACCACTCAATTCATCCAGGGGGTCATCAATGACAGTAATCGAGAATTTGTCTTTGATGGTAAGTTTGTGTTGGATTACTAAGAGGGGGGGTGAATCAATAATAGCATAATTATAATCCTTTTTCTTCAAGTGTTATATCAATGTAGAATTATTATCCAATAATGAGCAGTAAGAAATAAACAATCACACATATACACAGTACACCAGTGTTTTACGTGGAAACCCAAATCGGGAGAAAACCACGAAATGTTTTTTCTTATATGTCTTGAAGAATTACATTCATTGGAAGCACCAATTTCCTTTGTTTTCTATATGAAACTAGAAGGAGTCTCTAACCCCCTATTTTCTCAGGCTACAACCTGAGGGAAGCTCCAACTCCCCAATTCTTTGGCTACAACAAGAAGGAGGATATGACCCCCAATGTTCTCTAGCTACAACTGGAAGGTGGCTACAACCACCTTTCCTTGGCCCGTCCTGCCACCCTGAAGTAGAAGTAGAATGATGGAACCACTGCCACACAATCAATGTGAGATATACCGTTGTAAACCTGTACCAATAAATCTGAACCATGCATCAACCTGTACCTCAACCTGTAATCAACCTGTACCAAAAACAAGTGCATCAACCATGCACCAACCTGTAATCAACCTGTACCATAAACAAGTGCATCCAACCATGTACGAAGTATGTACCAATCATGTATCAGCTACTCATCAACTATGACTCATCAATATGTACCAACATCATCAACTATACACCTCATGTATGTGTGCCAACTCATCAACTACTTGTCTCAACCATGTACTCAACATGTACCACAACCAAAATCCCTCATCAATTTCATCATCCAAATGTGATTTGTATCTCTCTAATAGACCTGGTGTATATGATCACATTCCTGCAAACCTTCCTTAACTTTAAAAACAAGAGACTAGCATTTTCATCAAACTTTTCTTTAGTCTCACATGCCTAGTTTTGGATTAATCAAAAACCCTAACTTGAAGTAATCATAACTTTGAACCTGTAATGTATAAAGATTTGAAACTGATACAAAATGTTCTTCAGTGTGTTTTATGCAATTCCTCCAAGTGTCACTACTTGGAACCTCTCATAAAAGGATTTATAGCAAAAATGGCATATCTTGCTGAATTCTGGCTTATTCTAGAGAGCGACCTTGTAGAGCATGCCCCGCACAAAATATTTGATGAATTGATCAGAAACTGTTACAAAGAATACTAAAAACTATTCCCTAACCAACACATTTGGTCTCACGGAATTTGGATCTGTTATGAAGAATTTATGACATTTTTACCCGAAACACCTGATTTTGACTAGTTTCAGGACTGGCCACAAACCCTATTTTCCACGAAGTGTAACTCCCAAAATACAATGACCCACAAGTTGAATAATTTACCATAGATACTTGGATATTTTTTCTCACTTGAATAGAAATTTCAGGATCAAAATCATTATAGAAAAAAAGTTATAGCAAAAATGGTGAGATGACCTGTAAATAACATACCTTAGAAAGCACCATCAAAAGAATTTATCCTTCCTTGCATTTTGGCCTTATTTTCTTCACTTTCCTCAGAATTTCATCTTAGATATAATTTTTTTACCTCAGACACCTGTATATATTCAATATGCTCAAGTGTAATTCAAATGAGAGAGCCTTGCCTCTTTTTTATACTCTTCAAGTAGCTTCCTTAAAAACATCTTCTAGGTCACTTGTCCCACTTTCCTTATTTTAGGGTTGGGTCCACTTCTAATTTCTCTATTAAATTTATTATTGAAATAATTTATTTTGTATTCACTTTGAACTATAATACAATCATCACTTCACTTTATTATTTACCTTTTAAATTCTGTTAAAACACTTTGACTACTTTGACCTTTTGGGGCTTCTAGATGACATATGAGGGTCCTCCAACTTCGTAAGGCCATAAATCTCAAACCGTGAGGAATTATGTGTCGTTCCACATACCACTGAAAATGACATGAAAAGCATTATCCATCTAGGATATTTTCCCTGACAAATTCACTTTCCTTCATATGATTATTCCATAATTAAGCATGGGTTCTCTTACTCAATAAAGCGTCTTCCCCTAAGCGATTTCACCATAAGGGGACCACTTTGGAGTTCATCCATATTTACTTCTTATCAATCATGAAAAAACAATAATGAGTCATATTTACATCAAACAATATCAGGTACATTACCCACACCTTTGTACTACGAGGCTTTCTTCAAGGGTTGACATCAATGATGCAAGATACCAGATATATAAAATATGCAGAACAGAAACGAAATGCTAGAAATAACAGAATAACAGTAAAATATCCAGCATAATCTTCACAATACACAGAAATGATTCACTAAATAGCAACATAAATAACACTTTGAATCTGATAGAAATGTTCACAGGCCTCTTCGAGGGGGCAACCTCCAATTGAGCAACGCTCTATTACAATAATCTCCAAGCTAGGGTTCTCATACCCTCGACTCCTATTTATACTAAAAAGAAGCATCTAGAGGAAGATCCTTCTAGAAGCGGAAGCTTCTATTAGGTCTTCTTACATCCGCCTTATTCTATTTTATTGAAAGGTCTTATTAATATTGACATTTATTACATCTGACTACATTGATCTACATATGTGTGGGTTAGGACCTTAACATGTCCGCCCCCTTAAAAACAACCTTGTCCTCAAGGCTTGAGATGTAGAAACTGCTGCAGAATGGTAGCTGGTTCCCAAGTGGCATCTGTTGGAGTCATATCTTTCCACTGTACGAGCACTTCCTTGATGGTTCTCTGACACAGGCGACGCTCCCTCTGGTCCAAAACTGCTTCTGGTTGTAGCCAAATGGATCCTTCTTCAGATAACTCTGGAAGGTTGGTTTGAAGTTGGCACCTGGTTCCAACCACCTTCTTCAAGCAGGAAACATGAAAAACAGGATGTAGCTTCGACTGACTGGGCAGAGCTAACTGATATGCGACTTGTCCCACCCGCTTTAGAACTGTGTAAGGGCCATAAAATTTGGGGGCTAGCTTCTGACACTGCTCGG
>ML787170.1:215664-271926 GCA_009831015.1 Picea engelmannii
AGACTAAAGAAAAGTTTGATGAAAATGCTAGTCTCTTGTTTTTAAAGTTAATGAAGGTTTTCAGGAATGTGATAATATACACCAGGTCTATTATAGATCTACAAATCAGATTTGGATGATGAAATTGATGAGGGATTTTGGTTGTGGTACATGTTGAGTACATGGTTGAGACAAGTAGTTGATGGTTGACGCACATACATGAGGTGTATAGTAGATGATGTTGGTACATATTGATGAGTCATAGTTGATGAGTAGTTGACACATGATTAGTACATAATTTGTACATGGTTTGATGCACTTGTTTATGGTACAGGTTGATTACAGGTTGGTGCATGGTTGATGCACTTTTTTATGGTACAATTTGATTACAGGTTGGTGCATGGTTGATGCACTTGTTTATGGTACAGGTTGATTACAGGTTGATGCATGGTTGATGCATGGTTTAGATTTATTGATACGGGTTTACAGTGGTATATCTCACAGTGATAGTGTCAAAGTGATTCCATCATTCTACGTCTACTTCAGGGTGGTAGGACGGGGCAAGGACAGGTGGTTGTAGCCACCTTCCAGTTGTAGTCGGAGAACATAGGGGGTTGTAGCCTCCTTCTGGTTGTATCCAGAGAATTGGGGAGTTGGAGCTTCCCTCAGGTTGTAGCCTGAGAAACTAGGGGGTTGTAGCCTCCTTCTAGTTGCAGCTGGAAAACAAAGGAAGTTGGTGCTTCCAATGAATGTAATTCTTCAAGACATATAAGAAAAAACATTCTGTGGTTTTCTCCCGATTTGGGTTTCCACATAAAACACTGGTGTACTGTGTATGTGTATGATTTTTCATTTGTTCATTTCTTATTTACTCTACATGTATTGGATGATAATGCTTCATTTATATAACACTTGGATTATATGGTTAAAAATGGATTAAATTGCTCTATTACTGATTCATCCCCCCTCTCAGTAATCCAACACAACATGTACCACAACCAAAATCCCTCATCAATTTCATCATCCAAATGTGATTTTTAGCTCTGTAATAGACCTAGTGTATACGATCACATTCCTGCAAACCTTCCTTAACTCTAAAAACAAGAGACTAGCATTTTCATCAAACTTTTCTTTAGTCTCACATGCCTAGTTTTGGATTAGTCAACAACCCTAACTTGAAGTAATCATAACTTTGAACTTGTAATGTATAAATATAGGAAACTGATATACAATGTTCTTCAGTGTGTTTTATGCAATTTCTCCAAGTGTCGCTACTTGGAACCTCTCAGAAAAGGAGTTATAGAAAAAATGGCATACCTTGCTGAATTTTGGCTTATTCTAGAGAGCGAGCTTATAGAACGTGCCCCGCACAAAATATTTGATGAATTGATATGAAACTTTTACACAGAATACTACAGAATATACCCTAAAAAACACATTTGGTCTCACTGAATTTGGATCTGTTATGAAGAATTTATGATGTTTTTACCTGAAACACCTGATTTTGACTAGTTTCAGGACTGGCCACAAACCCTATTTTCCACGAAGTGTAACTCCCAAAATACAACGACCCACAAGTTGAATTTTTTACCACAGATACTTGGATATGTTTTCTCACTTGCATATCAATTTAAATATCTGAATCATTATAGAAAAAAATTACAGCGAAAATGGTGAGATGACCTGTAAATAACATACCTTAGAAAGCACCATCTAAAGAATTTATCCTTCCTTGCATTTCAGCCTTCTTTTCTTCACTTTCCTCAGAATTTCGGCTTAGATCTCATTTGTTTACCTCAGAAACCTATAGATATTCAATATTCTCAAGTGTAATTCAAATGAGAGAGTCTTGCCTCTTATTTATACTCTCCAAGTAGCTTTCTTAAAAACATCTTCTAGGTCACTTGGCCCACTTTCCTTATTTTAGGGTTGGGTCCACTTCTAATTTATCCATTAAATTTATTATTGAAATAATTTATTTTGTATTCACTTTGAATTATAATACACTCATCACTTCACTTTATTATTTACCTTTTAAAATCTCTTAAACCACTTTGACTACTTTGACCTTTTGGGGCTTCTAGATGACATATGAGGGTCCTCCAACTTCGTAAGGCCATAACTCTCAAACCGTGAGGAATTATGTGTCGTTCCACATACCACCAGAAATGACATGACAAGAACTATCCATCTTGGATATTTTCCCTGAAAAATTCACTTTCCTTCATCTCATTATTCCATAATTAAGCATGGGTTCTCTTACTCCACAAAGCGTGTTCCCCTGAGGGAGTTCACCATAAGGGGACCACTTTGGATTTCATCCATATTTACTTCTTATCAACCATGAAAAAACAATAATGAGTCATATTTACATCAAACAATATTGGGTCCATTACCCAAACCTTTGTGCTACGGGGGTTTCTTCAATGGTTGACATCAATGACAACCAACCTTAATCAATAGTTTGTTGAGGGCACGGAAGTCAGGACACATTCGCCAAGAACCTTCTTTCTGTAGGACCATGACCACAGGAGACGAATAGGGGCTCATACTAGGGTGGATAATGTCTGCATTAAGGAGTTCTTGGACCATTTTCTCAATTTCATTTTTTTGGGAAAAGGGGTGACGATACAGACAGATATTGGGAGGAAGGCTTCCTCGTACAAGGGGAATGGAATGATCATGAACACCATGGGAAGGAGGGAGGCTTTGGGGAGTGGAAAAGACCAATTGATGTTTAGATAGGATGACTTGGAGGTCTTGCAGTATGGAAGGTGTCTCTGTTTCTTGTATGGAATGGAGTTGGGCGATAACACCAGAATGACCCTTTTTGAGTAGCTTTTCTATGCGATGGGAACTAATGATCTCAGGTGAACCTGCGGTGATGCCTTGGAACTTATATTGGTGGCCATATTGGTCGAATTGCATGGTTATGTCCTTAAAATCCATGAGACTGGGACCCAAAGTCCTTAGCCAGTCTCCACCCAGCATAATGTCACAACCTCCCTTGTCGATAGCAAACATATGGGATTTCATGTGGTAGTCACCAATTTGGAGGCGCACATTTTCACAATGCCCTCCACATTTCATGGAACCACCATTGGCAATCATGATTTGGAAATTATTGATGGCATGGAAGTAGCAATGAGTTTCTTGGGCAATGCGGCAATGAATAAAATTATGGGTGCTGCCACTATCAACCAGAATGATGACCTTCTGATGCTTGATGTAACTGATTAGCTTGAGGGTTTGGGGAGCAGAGAATCCAGTGAGAGCATTGAGGGAAATGAATGGTTCTACTTTGGGAGGGTATGAGGGAGGGGTTATGTCAGTGGATTTAGGTGAGTCAGACATAGAGGGAGTTTCTTCATCTTCTTCTGAATTCTCCTCAGAGATGTCCATAAAAATCTTTTGTTCTTTACACTTGTGTCCCAAGAATTTTTTTTCATCACAGTTATAACAAAGACCTTTGAGTTGGCGTTCAACCCTTTAAGCTCGGGTCAATTTTTGGATATTTAGTGGAGCAGAGGGAGTGGTGGGATTTACTGGTTTAGGGCGAGGGATGAAGGAGGGTTTGTGGTTTTGATAAGAGACAGCCTGTTGTGCTTCTTTATCTCTTTTGGTAGCCTCCACCCAACTCTCAGGCTGATCCATGAGGACATGGGCCCTAATTTCATCCTTGAGGCCACTGATAAAACACTCTCGGAAAAAGGCATCAGACATGCCCTCTGTTCTAAAATCCAGGTGCTCAAAGGAAGCTATAAAGTCTTTCACTATTCCTAATTGTTTCAGCTTTGTCAAATGACCCAAATGGTTGGTGTCAGTGTCAAAGCATTCATAAATCTCTGCCAGAAATTGTGTCCAAGCAATATACCCTTGACGAGAATTCTTTCTCCATTTCCACCATTACCAATGTTCTTGATTTAGATGGAGAGCACCATACCGGAGTTTGGCCAAGTCATCTGTAATGTTGTATAAAGAGAAGTAATGTTCCATTTGGGTTACCCAACCAGTGGGGTCTGAGCCATCAAATTTGGTCACATCCACCCGTGGAAGGTGTAGGTCACGTTCAAAGTGATGGTTCTGAAAGGTATGGGAATGAGAGGAATGGTCACCTTCAGTATGTGGGGGTGAGGAAGAGGAAGGGTTATCTGTAGGGATATGCAGTTTGGTGCAGAGTGCCAAAAATACTGATTCAAGCTGGGTGGTGAGGTCTTGTTTGATTTTTCCCATTGAGGACTGCATGGTTTTATTGATGGCGACGACATTGGCACTGAGTTGTTTCACTTCTTTTTGGGTCTCAATGAGCCCAGTCTGCAAGGTGTTGAAGCAAGCTTCCAAGTCTTGGCTACGAGTATGGGCCATGAGGATGGGGGAACTGAAAAAGGGTGGGTGGGGTAAATTTTTTTTTGCCGAAAAAATGATATGGATGAATGTGATAAGGGAGAAGGGATGAATCCAATGGAATAGGGCTGAAATAATGGTGAAAAAATTTCCAGACTTTTTTTGTTTTTTTTTTACGTCCGATCTGAAGAATACTGCAGAGAGGAAATGCCCAAATGCTTAACCATAAATAAATGTGTATTTACTTGGCAACCCAAACAATGTTGCGCAACAATAGATCTTGTCTGTTTTAATTTGTTTATGTTTTTGTCCCCAAGGGTTAGGTATTCCATGGTTCTATAGATAAGGGTTTTCCCTATGCTATAGCTTTCTGATATACGTGTGTGTTCCAACATTAGTACTCGGCTCAATATCTCAGGGCACTAACTAAGGAGGATAGACTGTACTCTTAGCTGTACTACCCGATTACCCAGGTACTAGATAGTATCTTCCCAAGTGATGTTCTTGGTGACACTATAGCAGTCAGGCGACCGATCGGTTTATCTAAAGAGGGCTTCAGGTAATCTAGGTTGATTCGTACACAGGTGTTGTCTGATGCACTACCACTCAAAGGGGTACCAACAGGGGTTACAAGGGTGGCCAACAAATGTGCGCTTAAGTACCACTTGTATTTCCTGCATGTATGAATCCCTCAACCGCATGTTTATGCACTTAACGACATATATTTTTGGCTTAAAGACGTTGAAATATGTCTCTACCCTGAAAAAAATTTAACCCACACTTTCTACCGAGGAAAGTGCTCTAATACCACTTGTAATATACCAGATATAAAATGTATGCAGAACAAAAATAAAATGCTAGTAATCACAAAATAACAACAATATAACCAGAACATTCACCACAATAACACTGAAATGATATAAGAATAACAACATAAATAACACTTTGAATCTGAAAGCAATGTTCACGGGCCTCTTTGAGGGGGAAACCTCTAGTTGAGAAGAGCTCTATTACAATAATATCCAATCTAGGGTTCTCATAACCTCGACTCCTATTTATACTAAAAAGAAGCATCTAGAGGAAGATCCTTCTAGAAGCGGAAGCTTCTATTAGGTCTTCTTACATCCTCCTTATTCTATTTTATTGAAAGGCCTTATTAATATTGACCTTTATTACATCCAAATATATTGTTCTACCTATGTGCGGGTTAGGACCCTAACACTGAACAACTGTCTCTTCTGTGGCTGGGGCATCTATCTGGATCTCTGCATCAATTGTTTCTGTATGAAAAACTTCCTCAGGTTGGGTAGCTAGAATATTTGTTTGAGTTTCCATTTCATGTGTTTCCAAAGGAATCACTTCTTCATTCTGAACAACTACTTATTTTGCTGCTGGAATCTCTGTTTGAGATTCCATCTAAGTTGTTTGTTCAGGGTCATGAAACTATGTCTGTGTTCCAACAGTACTTGTATGGAATGTTCTCCTAAGAAGTGGGTTCCTTCCCTATGTTCTAGGCCTTTTGGATTTCTTTCTTTCAAAGGACTTATCAACTTGATCCCATTGTTTCCTTAATTCTTTAATTATTTCTTTGAGTCTACCAACTTTCTTCTTTAGCACTTTATTTTTTTTATCCCTTCTTCTCAACAACTTGTTTTCCTATTTCAATCTTCTGATTTTATTGTGGCCTTTGCTTGTTGTTTTTTTTCTATGAGGAATGCCAAGGTTTTCCTCATCTTTATTAGCTAATGACTGTTCCCCTGTTTATTTTGTGTGCTATGTCTGTTCTACAGGGTTGTTTACCTAAATGTGATGTTTTGGTTGTTCTGTATCTTCAGGGAATGTCATCTCTATGCCAGGGAGGTCCAAAGTAGGGTTTGAAGAGGAAGTTGAAGCTTGGTGTTCTTCAGACCTGCTTGTGTCTTTGGTGAATGATGTCCCTAAATTCCCCAGAACTTGAGCCATCTCTACCTCATAACTTTTGAAGAACTGTTCTGAAATGCTTTCAAGTGATGGTTGTGTATTTACCTGAGTGTTTTACTATAAGGGTTGTTCTGTCTATTCAATTTCCTGAATATATTCCTGTGAAGGTTGTTTTGTATGTGTGGTTTCTTGAATATTTTCAGGTTGAACTGTGTTTTTATTCCTTCTTCTTTTCATAGTGGAAGTTTCAGGAACAACAATTGTTCCTTTTCTCTTCCTCTTTGATGTTTTTGTCTGTGAGGTCCGATTTTCTGTCACTTGGATGGGGTTTGCCTCAATTGCATGCTGGGGTAATGGAACTTCCATTTGCGTACTACCTTCTTCTTCCCGAGCTGTCTCAATTCTCTGTGAGGGGGATTCTTGGTGGATTTCGGGTTGTTTTATTTGTAGGGGCCTATCAGCCTTGATTAGATCACCCCAAGTTATTTGAGTTTGTCTCAGGGCCCTGTTTACTATTAAATTTACTATTCCATGGTGACAGGGTCTTTAGCTTTCTAATTTCTTGCAACAACTTCATGTAACATGGCATTTAGGTAAAATGGAAAATTTAGTACTGACCTTTATTCTAGCGCTGCTAACAATTTGAGGTGGCGTGGATGCACCACATTGTACCTCCCATCACAGGTGATATACATTTGTATTACTCCTTCCATCTCCCTCCATGGCTCTCTGAGAGCGGTGGGGTTGAGTCCCTTCCCCTTTTTATCGAGTTCTTATCCAGGTTCTATGAAACATTCCACAACCTCCTTGAGCACTGTATACTTCCTCATCCACTGTATGACTTCATTGGGGAGGCCTGTAACCTCCTCTATAATTTCCTCAGTGACTGGAATTTGTATGTCTCTGATCATAGAGACTCCTCCCTGCAAATTATGAAAAAATGCTAGCGTGATATTTGTGTCATATCCCTGCAATTTGGTGAAATATTTTGTCCACCCCATATGATGTAAAATTTCCCTCTCCTGGTCAGTCACCTACAACAAGGTGGGCTCTTTGGGTACACTTTGGTCGCCCATATATTCTGTGAACAGATGAGGACATCTATCGTTCCTAGTTGCAGATTAGTTCGACTAAATTTTGAGACAATATGACCAAAAATAACGAATATCATAGAACAAAAGACGTATATAAAAAATGTGAGTTTTCCATTTATTGCAATCATTATTATCTATTGGTAAATGTGCAGGATATATTTCCCCTCATAAATGGAAAGGTCGACATCGACCGTCGGCTTGTGCAAGTGTAATTATGGTAGGAAGTTCAGGTGAAGTGTGATTACTACGCCACCACCACCATTGGGAGATCGATCATTAGTAACTTTCAAAAGAAATTTAATGGTAATTATGAACAATAATTATTCTTGTGTGGGAAATTCAAATTTACATACCTATGTTGAAAAATGTTTAAGGAAAAAGATCCCAAATAACTTAAATTTGTTCACGTGTTTAAAACTATTCCACATGTCATAAAATTATTACTTTCCCTTGTTATTGTATATAACTAGAATGATAACCAGGTTGTTAGGAAAGGAAGTCTAGGAACACACAAAAACCTTTTCGTATTTAAGGTAAACTTCCATACCACAGGCAGAGCCACTGCTGCCAGCAGGCGTCCATAGCCTCGACAGGGTTTCCTTTTAACCCATAGATGAGCCCATATCCTCAATAAATAGTTTGAATTTTCTTTCCCCCAAAAGACCACTATCCTGGTTTGGTAGCCAAATAATGATAATTCCACTCACTAGATCGTAACCTAAGTGAACAAGTTGGCTTGTGATGAGACCTCTTGTCCATTGAAAAAAAAATGCCAAAGGCCTTTTCCCTGGTGTGGTAGCCATAGTGGGAATGTCACTTATGTTATTATCTTATGATTGTGGTAGGTTGGCTTGTGATGAAACCCCCTATCCTTTGTGGGAGAAGTTTATTACTTATATTTTAATTTTTAATTTTTTTAGGCTCTATCAAGGGAGGCTCATCTACTCCTTAAGAGTGAGGGATGGAATAAGAAGTGAAAGAATGCCAAGTAAACTATGATTTGGACTCCTTATTAATATATGAAGGAAAATTTTCATTCAAGTATATGTATATATATATAGGGGAAAGAAACAAATTATGGTGGTTAAGGATTGCGAACAATATTTAAGATAATTCAGAGAAATTAATCCAAAAACAATTCAATACGGTATGCTAGATAGTCCACACAAAAAATGATAAATAATTAGAAGTGGTTCTGATGAAAATTAATTGGTGAAGGTCATACCCAAAGGAGTGGCTAACGTAATAATGGCATGCTTGTTCATGAGAAAATAATTGTGACTTTTGGGAGAAAGGAACAACACTAAGGAATAACTCCAGAAAGGAACAACAACTGTTTCTTTCGAATGAACAACGCGACCCGAAAAAAGGAACGACAATCGCGATAAAGGGGGCAACAACTGTTACTTTCGACAGAACAATAATGCCCACAAAGGGAACAACAATCGTACAAAGGGAACGAAAAATTGCAACAAAAGAAATGGTAGTCGCGATAAAGGAAAAACAATCGTTACTTTCAAATGAACGATACTAACTGCAAAGGGAACAATAATCGTTCCAAGGGAACGATACTCGTTACTTTCAAATGAATGAAACTAACCTCAAAGGGAACAACAATCACACAAAGGGAACGATAGTTGCTCTGTTCAAATGAATGGGAACGATGATGTTCAAATTTTTAACCATCTATTTAAGTGATTGTAAACCTCCCGTACACATTTTTGTTTTAGTGAATCTAGGCTTGATTAATCATCAACTAAATTCATTCAATTTTTATGGGTAGGTTTATTTAATAATTGAAGTATTGAATGGTTTGTTAGTGTCATTCATTCATTACAGTTTTCTGATTTTTTCTACTGAACATGAGATATTCATCTTTTGTGAAAACAAGGTTTATATTCAATAGGTTTTTCAAAGTAAGATAGGAGTAAGGAACATAAAAGAGAGCTAATTATGTTCATTATAGTCATTTATTTTAGTTATTATTTTCTTGAGTGACTTCCCTAGAAAAATAAAAAAACTAAAAACTCAATCAAATCTGTAAAGAAAACTATATACAATATAATAGTGCTGGTAAGAATCATAATTTTATGAAGTTGAAGTTGTTGGGTTACCTTCCTAGCGAGCTAAAATCTGAACAATAGGGTCCTTACTTTCTTCTTGGAAAAATGATTCTTTTGAAAGTGGCTAATGGTAGAGTCTTAGCCGATGTCCATTTACTCAAAAAGGAGAGTTAGACCTGTCAATGGTAACTAACGTGACAGTGCCATTATCATGAAATTCATTGATTTTGTACAGTCCCATCCATCTTGTTTGTAATTTTCCAGGAAAATCCTGAAATATGGAATCATAGAGAAGCGCCCAATCACCTTTATGGAAGTATTTCTTCTTGATATGTTTATCATGCCATCTAGCTCTCTACTGCTAAATAACAGTTGTCCACTGCAGGGCAAACAAACGTGCTTCGTCTAAATCATTGAGCTACTGTAGGCACTGTTTATGTGCCTCTGTAAGATCCAAACCAATTTCCTAGTCCATCCTTAGAGTCTTAATCTCAAATTCAATTGGAAATATAGGTTCTTTTCCATAGACGAGATGATAAGGAGAGTACCCAGTAGTGTTACGCCATGTTGTGTGATAGGCCCATAAGGCATTTGGAAGCTTGACTACCCAATTCTGACGGTTTGTTGAGACTGTTTTTGTCAAAATTGCATCCAAGACTTTATTGGTACTTTATACTTGCCCATTTTCCTATGGGTGGTATGGGGAAGTAACTCTGTGTTTAATATGATAATTGCTCAGGGTGGTCGTTATTCTATGGGCTGTAAATTGTGACCCTCCGTCAGTGATTACTTCCCTGGGTAATCCATAGCATACAAATAATTTGAAGAGAAAATTAATGATTGGTTCCTCCGTTGCATTTTTCAAGGCTACTGCCTCTACCCATTTGGTCATATAGTCTGTTGCAACTAGTATATAGGCCTTCTGGTTTGATTTTCGGTTGAATGGGCCAACAAAGTCTAGTGCCCATCTCTCGAAAGGTTCTGCGACTATTTGTGCTTGCAGGGGAATTTCATCAGCTTGGCCTGGTTGACCCATCCTTTGACAACTATCGCAAGGCTCGACATACTTCTTTGCATCTTTAAATACTGAGGGCCAATAGTAACCCATCTATATAATATTATGCCTAGTTCTGTGGTCTGCAAAATGTCTGCCAGAGGGCTCATCATGACCTGCCTTCAATACATCGTAAATTTCATCACATCTTACACATATTCGGATCTGGAGGTCAACACCTATGTGGAAAATATATCCACCAATCCAGGTGAACCATGCACTGCACTGGACGATCAGTTTCCTTTCCCTTGATGATAGGTGTGCTGGTAGATTCCTAGCTGCCAGATAATTTTCCACATCAGTGTACCATGGTGGATTAATAGTGACAAGGAATAGGTTTTCATATGGAAATTGATCTTTAACTGTCAAAGAATCATTTGTTTTGGGTATGCGAGACAAGAAATCTGCAACAAAATTCTCTGTTCCGGGCTTATCCTTGATGGTGATGTCGAATTCCTGCAATAGTAATAACCACCGAGTAACATCCATTAGTAATCGGTTTGTTAGATAAATATTTAATAGCAGAATGATCAGTATAAAAAATAACTGGATAGCCTGTTATATAGTGGAGAAACTTATTAATAGCATGTATAACGACTAAAAATTCTTTTTCAGTTACTGTGTAATTTAATTCAGCGGGAGTAATATTCTTGCTAATAAAATAAATAGCATAAGGTTTATTTCCTTCTTCCTGTCCAAGGATGACACCTATGGCAATATTCGATGCATCTGTAGAGATGTGGAATGGTATTTCTCAGTTTGGTCCTCTCAACACTGGTGTTGTTGAAATCAGCGTTTTAAGTCCTGCGAATGCAACATCACACTTATCATACCACTAAAATTATGAATTACCAGTTAAAGCATGTAAAGGTGCAACAGTTCTTGAAAAAAATTCTATGAACCTGCAATAGTATCCTGTAGTGCCAAGAAAACTACGTACCTCAGTTTGTGTATGAGGTGTAGGCATATTAAGGATTACCTCTATTTTTGCTAGATCTACCTTGATTCCATCTGTAGAAACATAGTTCCCTAGTACCACACCTTCGATCATCATCATATGACATTTCTCGTGACTCAAACATAGCTTGGTAGCAATGTATCGTTCGAGTACTTTCTTCAGATTGCTTAGAGATTGATCAAAATCACTGCCATAAGGGGTGAAATCGTCATGTAAACTTCAATTCCTTCATTAATCAAATCATAAAATATGCTTAAAATGGCTCTTTGGAATGTAGTTGGAGAATTACATAATCCAAAGGGTAATACTCTATATGAGAAAGTACCCCAGGGGCATGTAAATGTAGTTTTATCCTGGTCCTCCGGAGCAATCTGAATCTGATTATAGCCGCTAAATCCATCTAGGAAAGAAAAAAACTTCTTCCCTGCTAAAGTATCAAGGACATGATCAATAAAAGGTAGGGGAAAGTGGTCCTTCTAGGTATATTTATTGATTTCTCTATAGTCTACATAGATCCGCCACTTTCCATTCTTCTTGGGGATGATTACTACTGGAGAGACCCACCAACTGTCTAAAATATGATATATGAAATCTACATCCAACAATTTCTATAACTCTTCTTTAACAACATCCCTGAGATGAGGGTTCAATATTTGTTGGGGTTGTCGAATGGGTCGGGAATATTTCTCAATGTAGATATAGTGTGTACAGAGTTGGGGATTGATGCCCTTCATGTGAGGATACTCCTAGGAAAAATCTTGCTGATATTTAGAAAGGATCTGAATCAATTTGTGTTGTTGTTGCACATCCAAATTAGCATTGATATTTAGAAACCTCCCTGGTGAAATTTCAACTGATATGCTATTGTGGACAACAATAGTAGGAATCTGTTGCTCCATCAATTCTTCTAGAGGATCTCCATGTGCTTCATTATCTAAAACATCATTTAGCATTTGACATGTTGGGTTGCTTATAATGGCTAGGATGTTAATGAAGCTACTGATCACATCATATTTTAGTTGGTTCTTAAGTCTGAGAGATTCTTCCCCAATACACTTTCGACATTGAGACATTTTTGAGAGAGTTGACCCACGAGCACTTGGGTAGGTTTATCGTCGATTGTCGATCCTTGACACTTTTTGGCGTCGACAAGATAGGATCAGGTTTTAGAACATGTATATTAAGGAAAGTACCGATTCCGATTAACACAAGTAAATGAAGACACCGGTCTCAAGTGCCATGTGTCTTTATTGGGTAGGGATGTGGAACGTCATGGTTTCATCTCGAGTCATATTAAGGTTATGTATGTCCTAGCCACACCTCCTAGTCATCTTTGCCACATCAACTCTGTACGAAAATATCGATCGGTGTCAGATATTTTGTAAGAAGATATCAACGAAAAGTGTTCGAAGAAGAATTCAGACCGCTGACTCACCAACTGAACTGATGAAACGATGGGACATTTTCAACATAAGATACAATTGAATTATGACATTTAATAGACCAGTCCCGCATTTGTTTCTACCTCGTGTGCCGATTGAACAACAACAATTTGAAATCTTTGATAGGCCACGTTACAACCTGTGCCCACATTGTCAACCCATGATCAAATTTAATCTTAAACGTCTTTGAAGATCTGGCTGAAGATTTTATAGAACTACACTCATAACCCAAATTGAATGGCTGATGGGGCAAGGTAAGTTCATCCTTGTTTAAATATCTAGAATGATTTTGAACGATTTTATTCTACGCACAAGTTTGAATTATAGAGCATCCAAAGAATAAAAGCAAGCATCTCGAGAGTGTGTTGATCCTTAGATTATCAAAACCAAGTTAAACAAGATGCATAGGTATGTGTTCAAGTTTTCCAATTCGGCGGTCCTGATTTATATATGCATCATATTTCTTACACAATCTCTAACTATGTTCTAGATGCAGGTAAAATGCCGCCGAGAAATCCAACAACCAGACACTCACCAAAGGAAGCTGAAATTGGTGAAGGTTCTTCTCCTGGTACATCAAGGCAGTTGGAATAAAATCCTAGGATAGAGCCAGTCATAAAAACCTCAACAAAGAAATCCTTTGTCCAAACTCTGGTCTTTAGTGACATAGAAGAAAGCACCGGATCTAAAGTAATGTTTCCACAATGGGGGTAAATTTTCAACAAAATTAGTAGGGAGGAGTACCCGGAGTGTATCCCACATGACAAATCTGATGTAAGGGTGCTCGATGACCAGGTGTTCGCAAATATACGATAGTCATATTTTCACATGGTAGCCAACATAACCCCAATTTTCCCTTGCATAGAGGTTTTGAAGTGGTTAATCAACCATACAAACACGCACAAGTGCTTGATCAATGATGAGAATGGTGGGTGTGTCAGATTTTTCCTCCCAATAGAAGTCCATAAGTACGACAAGATCAGATACCTAGAGAAGCAGTTAAACAAAGACTTTGTGTTGAAGTTCTATGAATTCCATGACACTATCCGGTTGATGGCCTCATGGTGGAAGGAAGACAAAAAGTTTACAAACCAGAGCAATGGCTGGTATGCGACAGTTAACTTGAGGGAGCCATACATCTATTTGATGGCTCTCATCTACCGCCTGTATGGAGAGAAATATTGCTCCAAGTTTTCGGAAGCATGGATGCCCTTGGCATACACAGTGGTGATCTCTGGAAGCAACTTCAAATGGGGAGCGATAATTTCCAAGGAATTGAGCATCTGTGTAAATCAGGATGAGACGCTGAAAGAAGGGGAAACACCCACTTTCCACATGGCCTCATACTTTCTTGATGTTATCTGTGCGAGAAATGTCTTCGCGACATGAATTTAAGCTAGCATGTTGTGGATCTCCCTGTTCAATTTTATTTTAGCATACTTTGGGAGAACATATACAAAAAATCCTACGCACTCATTTGTGATGAATCCATCACTCGTATTCACTTTATTATTTTTAAAAATAAATTCTCGAGATTATCCACAACAACCAAGAAAATGGTAGTGTAGGTAGGCCACTAGTATTTGGATGAAAACTCAACTTATATCAGGGTGTTCGGGGCCACCAAAGCACGACATATACGCCCCTCTCACGTCCCATACTGGCTCAATGTGGTAGAAATATGCTATCATACCATCCTGCAGGGCTATAATGCCACACTAGTCAAGGACAAGAAGAGGGCTTTCATACCCTATGGTTTCCATGTGGGGTTTTATTTGGTGTTGGAGGTACACTGAAGTAGAGAAGTAAGTATTTTTTGGGAAAGAAAGTGTGCACAAGAGGATCAATAGTTAGAAGGAAACACAACATGCATGCATGCACAAGGAAAGCGACAATTGGAAGGAAGAAAAACACGTGACCATGCAGAAAAATACCCAATGACGGTAGGGTTAGGATTTTTGTAAGGTATTGTAAACGACTAAAGAGACCAAAATGTATATATAGCGATACATAGGTATCGTATGGGGTTGGCTTTTGTGTTGTTCGGTTTTGATTATTGTAGCTAGGCATGAGTTGATGCGATATGTAATGTTTTTTCGTGAGACCTATTTTGTATAATATGTTGAGCTAGAGGGGATGACAAAGGGTAGATATTGAGGGTTAGATCACAGGCTATGGAGCCTGGTGTGATCTAGTCTGCCTCATATAGATTTCACCCGAATGAGAAGAATTGTAAGCGCGTGACACTATTGATGCAGACATAATATAATAAAAGCATTGAGAGACAAATCTTTGTGGACGTAGCCCCAGGAGGGGGTGAACCATAGTAACATCTGTGTTATGTGATGGATGTTTGCATATCTTATTGTCTGAATCAATTATTATTATGTTGAATGAATGATTTATTTTATTGCTTGTTTAGTTTTTTTGCGATATTAATGGAATAAGCCTATGTATCTACTGCAAAAATCGCGAATAATAGTATGTTGCATTTACAATTCATAATAATGGTTCAATATTTAGCTCTCTTATCTCCCACTCAATCCTAGGTTGTAAACACCCAAGTATTACATCCACCCATTAAATTCATCTCAGGTGAGACTGCACAATGCATTCTGTGTGTTTCATTTCCTTCTGGTTTACCAAGAGGGCTGATAGTTTTAGAGGCTTTGTTGGAAACCAAAACATACATGAACCCTGGGTCAATAAACTCAGACAGTATAGTAGAGAAGTAACCAACATTTGGTAAAGGAAATTTCTCAAGCCAAACAGGAAGGGCTGAGCCAACTTGAATTCAGGTTCCCAACAGGACGATTTCACAAGCATGATCCTAAAGGCATTGTCCTCCAACATGCTTCACAGGCATCATCTTGTTGGCCATACGCACATGATACATTTGAGGATGAAATTTTCACAGAGTGTGCTCAGGACTGGGAAGAGGTAGTACAAAGGATGGCCAACACAAATATGACCAGGTTCAAGTCCATGAGCATGGATCAATAGGTGGAGACAATAGAGAAGTTGGCTCAAGAAGCCCTCAGATCCAGTGAAGAAATCAGAGTGGAAAAGACTGCAGAGGAACAAAGAAGAGGGTTTGTCTTGCTGGAAGGGGCACATAGAATCATTGACCAATTAAAAAATGATCCTGACCTTGTAGAGATGTCAAGGATCACCGATGATGACCCAATCACAAGCAAAGGAGATCCAAGTGGCTTAGAGACAATACAGCTTGAAGAAATCACCGGGCCCGAAAACCTTGAAGTTCCATCACCGCAGATCAAATCACCAGAGGGAATTTCAACCCAGCCTGAGATATCAAGGACACTAGGTAGGACAAGTGTACCAAACCCCTTGTTTGACTTAATAACCATCTATGATGATGAGGAGAGTTTGGAGGTTTCCCTGGTGACTCCAATGCATATTACAGAGGAAAGGGAACCTGAGAGAGAATTTGCCCGAGGTCTCGATGCTCGAATTCAAATCCTTCTACAGAGTGACCATGAGGTCAAAAGTGCCTTAGACACTGAGATTTTCGACTTGTCGGGAAACCCAATGGAAAAATCGATGGATGAGCTGGGACTGAGAGGACATAAAGAGGAAGTTAGACAGTAATAAATCAACACATCGACAGTCAATTACCAATTAAGTACCAGACCTATCCCCAACTCTTCAATTTCGATCGATGCCTCACCAACCGATGCACAAAAATTGGAGTTCAATCCATCAGGACATATAGAAGAAGTCTAGGAACCAATCCTGGAATAGATACATACAGTCGGGAGCCTGGGAAATACTCTAATTTGGGGAGAAAAAAAAATCCCCGAACCTGTTGATGAGGTCGCTAACATACAAGTGATTTCCTATGACAGAAAAATAAAATCCATCATGAATAGGACTACTAAGAAGAGAAGGCTTACGCTAGATAACACAATTCTCATCACGACATAGGAGAAGCTGCTCATCACTGAACATGCCAAGACATCTGAACTTATCGTCATAGGAAAGACCATTAGGGATGCTGAATTGGATAGAGTAAGAAGGGATGAAAATGAGTTGGTCGTTGCACTTAAGGATTCAGAGCATCTATGCCATTTGGAAAAATACTATCAGGATGCCACACAAGCCACAATGTCTTTGAGAAGTGAGTTCCAAGATTCCTATGCCAAATTCATGAATGAACAACACCTTTTCACTGTAGGTATAACCGATTTACAAGAATACACCCTGATGGCATTAGCGATCTGGAAGGATGTGGAAAGGTGGTATGAGAAATATCACCAAGTAGTAGAAAGGATCGATTACATCAGCACAGTTCAAAAGGGATGAGACATCAAAGAGCACGTCATTCAGGTGCTAAGGGATAAAAGCATCGATTGGATCAGGAAAATGGCTGAATAATGGGTAAAAATGTCCTAAGAACCTCAGCAGGAGATTCAGGAGAAGTGGGTCGAGTGCAAAAAAAGTTGGGAAAATATTAATCGGGAGATGAAAGACATCGACCTCCCAAAATTTGTCTCACCCAATGAATTTGTTGGCCTGCATGACATAGTCAAGCAACATGCAGAACAAGACTCGACATTGACAATAGAGATAACAAAGGTGGTGAGCATGGCATAGGTCAATTGCAACAGTTCATGGAGCATCTGATTAAGGATCGAGCAGTTCTGCAGCGGTTAAGTGTTAAAATAGTCAAGTACAGAGCATGGGCAATAGAAGTGAAGGAGATTATTTCAGCCCTTATGGATCATCACAAGTTCTCGTATGCCAACACATGCGAGGAACTCTTCATCAATGGGTAGGAGTATGAGAATATTCATCCACTTCAGTGAAACTATTTGATGATTCTTAGAGAACAGGAATATGAAAGTGCCATGTGGCCATATTTTTCTTTACTTATCTTACACTTGCAATAGCTCTTTTTAGTTAATGATTCATTATAAATAAGAGGATTGAACTTTTAGCAAGAGGTCGATGGTTTTTGCAAAGACCCTCATTTTTGGAATTGTAAATAACTATTTCCAAACCACCTTAATTGAGAAGTCGTGTTTAGGACCAAAGACAAACTTGTGTTTTTCATGAAAGCTGTTGTGTGATTGGATGTGAGGAGGAATTACTTCCAACTTTATTTCATGAATGGATGTTGTAATGAGTAAGAGTTTCTGAATCTATTGATAAGTTAGTTGTTCCAATTTTTTTTTTTTGTATTTCTTGTCTCTAATGATCAAAGAAAATCATTGTGTTAATGTGTGATTAATGCTAGAGATAAGGAAACTATTTTTCTTACCATCATTTTATTGCATGTATGTTTTCTTTCGATAATTGTATCTTAGTCAATAATTGAAATACCAACAAGTTAATGTATTAGTACTAGGCTTGTCACAAGCGTGAATATCTTTGTCTCCATTCTTGAGCACAAGGTTTACCCCAAGCTAAACCTTCATCAGTAGTTAAGATCCCCCCCTTTTACCTGTTCGTTTATACCAACACACATCTTTTTATCAGACCCATCTAATAAAATAAAATAAAAAAAGAGAACATTTAAACTGAAGGAGGAACTTTCATAAGAAGATATCATGTAAATCACTATTGATTAAGGTTGGTTGTCATTGATGTAAACCCTTGAAGCAATCCCGGTAGCATAAAGGTTTGGGTAATGGACCCAAGTTTGTTTGATGTAAAAATGAATCATTATTCTCTCATCATGGTTGATAAGGAGTAAATATGGATGAACTCCAAAGTGGTCCCCTTATGGTAAAATCCCTCACAGGAAGACTCTTTACGGATTGAGTTATCCTAGAAGTAATGTTAGAGAACCCATGTTTATTTGTGGAATAATGAGATGAAGGACAGTCAATTTGTAGGTGAAACTATCCTAGATGCATAGTGCTTGTCATGCCATTTCCGGTGGTATGTGGAACGTCACATAAATCCTCACGGTTAGAGAGTTATGACCATACGAAGTTGGAGAACCCTCACAAGTCTTATAGAAGCCCCCAAGAGTCAAAGTCTCTTGAAAAATAAATTATTTTAAATGGAGAATCCCTAAAATAAGGAAAGTGTAAGGCTACATGAAGATATAAATAAGAGGCAAAGCTCACTCATTAAGGACACACTTGTACATATTGCATATCTATTTTCTTGTGTAAATATTATTGTAAATACTTGTGGATACATCTCAAGTGGAAAACGTCAGAGGTAGCACAAAGGGTTGATGGTGAAATTCTCAGAATTACAGCGAATACAAAAAACCCTATTTTCTGAGGCATACATGGGTTGTCTGTGTATATGGTGAATACATGTATGTGGGCTATATGTGAATAGGGTGCGTACATATGTAGGTTTGATGTGTATAGGGTGAGTACATGTACACAGGTTGTCTGTGAACAAGGTGCATACGTACACGGGCTGGCTGTGTATAGGGTGAGCACATGTTGGTAAAACCATGGATGTTACAAGAGAAAAATTCTCTATGGCCAAGGGTAAACCACAACAGACAGGTATGACTGCAGAAATAAAATCAATTCCAACATGTGCTATATAAACTAATGTGCAATACGAGGAAGAAGCCTACCTCGATCTAATCGTTTGATACCATTCCACCATTGAGCACTTTGACCCACATCTTTACACCTACAAGAAGTTCTCAACAAACAAGTGATGCAAGTATATAGTGAAAATATATAAAATGAGTTAGCACATCATATAGCACAATCCATTAATAAACATTACAAACATGCCCATGGATAATAATCATATATTTGCAAGATATCGATATGACGGGAAAGGAGTATTTCTATTAATAATTGATCAACAAAAGTATCAACACTACAGACTTCTGCATCAGCATGGTTCGAAACCAAGAAACCAATTTCCTTCCAACTGGGTCTCCACCACTTCAATCCTCCACCAAAGGCAAGCTCATAACAAAGAGGTAATGAGGTCCTCTCAACAATAAGGAAATATCTTGGGGGTTGAACACTGTGTTCAGAATTGAGGGACAAAGGGATGTAGACTCAATATGAAGTAATTTCTCCACAGTCACTTTTCTCTCAAAGTTGAATGCTTTCTCCTTTTTTTCCATAGCTTGAAATTGTGCTCTTATAGCCTCCAGAATGCAACTAAAGGGCCAAGTCGGAACGTTTCCATTATATGGAAGGCCAAAGATCAGATATTTCCTGTCGTGACATGGAAACCCAACCTCATTTTGTACTTGCTGGCACAAATGCTAATATACGTGAGCTGTAGTGGAGCAGCAAGCGTATACGCATCTTGCAAAGTAGTTAGGGAGAGTATATGTGGAAAAATATATATTTTTTTCTCTGGATTTATCAAAAAGGGGTTGATAAGTCTACATAGGGAAATGGAAAAAGGCCCTCTATGCAAGATAGCAATGGTGAGGAAAATCTTTCTATAAAAGATGCCCCCTAATGTGTGAGATCAGAGGAGTATCTGTGATGGATGAAATACATTATAAATAACCCAGAAGTGGAGTGGTAGAGAACCAGCTGGATGAACTCAATTGCTCATTTACATTATGTATTGACTTTGCATACATGGCTACCAAGAATACATTGCAGATCCATGTGGAAAATATACCAACAATTTTTCATGGACATGAGTAGGCAAGTATAAATGCAGTTACATGCCAATAGCTATCATAGTCATGAACAAGGCCCAGTGAAACCAGTCTCAAAATCAATCTAAATATATCTGTATACCATGGAGCACAATCTAATCTCCCATGATCACTGAAATCAAATAGGTACTGGTCAAATGAAATGGAAACAAACAGCTCAGGAAAGCTGTGTCTACAAAGTGATGTCTTCAAGTCTTCAATACAATCCGCTAATGGTGCAAGTATAGATCATGTGAATAAATGAGTTGAGGTCGAACACAATGAGACATCATTTGATTACCGGTCATTGAGGTATACTGTTAACAAATGCGAGACATCCTACTAATGATGAAATCAGGTATCAAGGCACTGAGTACATCTCTACAAATGTGAATAAAGGTGTTGGTGTCGAACACGTGAGAGATCCATTGATCAGGAGACATTGATGTATTCCCATCTGTCAATGGCGAGAGAGCCTGCCACTAATGACTGCAATCCTCAAGGTAATGATAAAAATCTAGGTCTCGTATCCAGAATACATGAGCTGAAGTCGATGGAAAGAGACCCATTGAAAGGAGAGCACTAAAGAATCTCTCATTAGTCAGCACGAGGAACAAAGAAGGATCTTCATGATTTGGTGTAGATTAGACAAAGAACATGTTCACGAACCAACGACCTTGTGCGCCTTTCGCATGTGCCAAATGCAAGTGGTACACGAAAAAGACCCTTTGAATAGAAGCCAATGATGAAAACTGCTGACAAAGGCGAGGAAACCACCAATAAGGCTAATGGCATCCAAGACACTACACGAATCCCAAAGTGTGAATAGATATCTTGCCATCGAACACAAGGAAAACCACCCAGTCAGCGACCCATGATGAAATGTCGATTGTTGGGTTCAAGGTGACCTACCAATGATGAAAGTAGGGCCAGGGTGCATCATAAGACAAAGTATCATGTGATTCTGAGACAAATTGGGGGTATGGACGACATGTAAAGTCAATATTTCTGAAGAGTGGCCGACACAGGTTGATAGACTTCCTTTGAACAAGAGCATGAGACATACGGTGGACTACGACAACATAGAATTAATGATGTGACAACTAGATGCAGGATCCATCCATAATGTTCTCTATAGTGACTGGAAGATTAACTAGTTGGTAGAGAAAATTATGTAATGATATTATCTCCCTAAGGCCATGCTAAACCCAAAATTATGATGACGCAAGGACTCAATAACTTTGTGCTCTGTTCAAAGGTGACACGACTACTGCCAATTGCAATATAGTACTCCCTTATCGCCCATATTTTTTGTTTTTTCATAACAAGTGAATGCTATGATACAGAGGAGGAAATGAGTGTTGCAAGTAAGAAAAACTAGTTCTAACAGTGGAACATACTTATGCTCAATGCAAGGAAATTCATGCAGGAGATGGACACTCGGGGTGATGTTCTCTCCAGGGTATAGGGTGTCAAATTGTGAAGGATATAAACAATGCTCTGCTTGGTTGAGGATGCAAATTGCTTGGGCCATGGTTTATAACGCAAAGCGAGAACCAACTAAAGGCTCAATACTGCAAGCAAGGGAATGAGATGCAATCACAACTTAACGCCAAAAAATGTCCTTTTTTATATCTTTTAGTCTACTTGGTGTGAAAAATGGGTAAACTTGTGCCAAATAGACGTCTTTTCAAATCCAATTTATGCGTGTGAAAAAGACAAGTTCACTCGGCGATTTTTTCCATTTTTGATAGTGAGTCGGAAAAGAGCTTAACTAAGACTCATGATATTTCAAACCCAATTTTAACGAGTGTGAAAGGGACAAATCACTTGGCGATATTTTTTATTTTTGATAATGAGTCGGAAAAGAGCTTAACTAAGAATTGTTTTTTGTTCTAATCAATATGTAAAGGGGGAGGCCAAGGTTCCTTTCCCGGCCTTCTGCCAAAAGTCAACATTCTTCGGATAGCTGACAAAAGATTGGGAAATCCAAAATCTCTCCAAGTCGAGGAGGAGAAAGTGATAACAGAGTACATAGTCTCTTTTATGGTTCGAATAATGTCTCTGAGTGGAAAATACATAGGTGGGCGTATGGGATGTCTTGTCAGGTCGTCCCAGTCGAAGGGAACCTCGTCAGGACTCGGAGAGAGAGTATTCAGAGGAAGAATGAATATCTCTTGTTTAGAAGGGGGAAGAATTGGAATTTTGATGATGTGACTAGAGGGTGCATCACTCTTTTTAGGGAGAGTCGGTTTGACCAAAAATAGCACCGATGTGGTCACTTCTTCAATTATAGGTTGAAGAGGATGCATGGTAATGGGGGCGAGAGACGCTTCACCCTCCATGGAGGGGGTGAGGTCAAAGGAAAATCTTGGCAGTGAGACCATCAAGATCATTAAAGGTGAAGTGGTGTGAGGAGGAACAATGGGTGTCTCTAAGTCCAAAGGGATTTTGGGAGAGCCCCACGCCTCTGGTATCCCGATAGTCACTAGGCACAAGAAAGTAAGATGGGTTCTTTCACAAGTCCTGCAAAGGAATTTAGGCTTATGCTTGAGACTTTTAGGTTTCTCGATGGGATTGGACGAGGAAAGAGAGTCGTCTCATGTATGATGAATGGGAGTCGGAGACATGACACAACTATGATCCAGGGTGAAAAGGATGGTGCCCCCAACATAATTGGTAGAGGTTGGAAGTGAGTTGTCGACATGATTTGTAGAAAGTGTTGGCTCATCTCTGACATGACTAGCAGAGGTGGGCGATGGTGCAATGGTGTGGATTACAGTGGTTGGGCTAGCGATATATTGTGGTATTTGATTCCAAGGTCCTGGAAAAGATTGACTCTGAAAAATTGCAGGCCAGAAAGGATCCTGGTATACTCCCTGTCCTGGCCTAGAAACATGGTGGTTTATGCCAAGGTGGTCTAAAGAGATCTGGACGGGCATCATCACTGAGGTCTGCAAAGAGACCTAGGTAGGAGAAGAATTATTTGAGTGCGGATATATGTTTCCCCCTTGTGGGGGTGTCCCATAAGGAGGGTAGCCCAAATTATAAAATTGATTCTCCCCATACGGAAGACCTGGGAGTACTTGAGGACCTGGTTCAGAAAAAGTGTTTAAAGGGACTGACATGGCAGATGAAAGATACATGGGCGGGGTGTAATAAGAACCCATCTGAGCACTGGATCCTGAAAGGGCATAGCTAGTATTGGATCCATAAGGTGGAAGGTTCCAACCTCCCATAGGAACATGACTCATATCAAATGAAGAAGTAGACCAGGGAGGGGGTTGCACGTGGGAAGGCATATCAACAAAAAAATGACTAGAGACCCAAGGTGTGGATTGAGCATTGTAAACGTGCATACCATTGTAATAAACAGAAGGGTCTGCCCCCATGAAATGAGGAGTCATTATGGGGGGGATGGCAATGAATGGAGGAGTAAAAGGCACTCCACTATTCATGATAATGAAACCAAAAACCAGAGTCCTACAGCCAACTAGTAATCAAATAACATACCAAAAATTCAAACGACCAATATGCATGCAAACGGGCTAAAGTGGTTGAGTGGCCTCCCTTGCTAAAGAAGGTATGCCTAATCCAAGAGGGACCTGAGACTCCTTGCCAAAGTTTGGAGCTAACATAATTAGTTATAAGGGCCCTCGTAGGCTTAACAACCAGTCAGTCAAATCCCCCCAGAGAGGTAATCCTCCTATAGGTTGTGTATTTTCCGACCCCTATCTGACTCAAGATATAAGAAGAATAACCCTTGTAAGTAACCTATGAGAAACCTAAGTCAAGAAACTAATCAACCACTGTATAACCGATGCACATGAGAATAGTCGTAAGTCTGGATTACCGTATGGGTAGGGTAGCAAAGCTCGAAACCTTGAAAGTACCGCCTCTCACAGAGGTATGGATACCAGCAAGACCCCCAAATATGAATAAATCCACAAAAATATCTCTGATGCTAGGTGAGTATCAAGGGGTTATCCCTTCAAAAAACTTTGTGTGACCTCGTGCTTAACCCTGGTGTGAGCGAAGCCTCCTGATATTACCAATTATACAATAGATTTCTCAACTCCCTTTCTCGGACACATATGTTGATTTAATTTCCTTGGAGAATTTTACTCACAAAATCCTATTCCAAGGCACTAAATCCTAATCTAGTTTGTGCACCCTAAAATAAAATCGTTACTAATCAATTTTAGTTTAAAGCGTAAATTTTATTGGCCATGATTACTCAAAATGGTATGGAAATGAAACTCATGGTGTTATGACTCTGCATGAAAATAAAAATAGATATAATGCAAAGCCTAAATTTAACATTTCAGTGAATGATATGCTAAAAAATAGTGCAATCTTCAATTTTAACTCTGCAACTTAGGAAAATGCAATCTTTCGCTAAACGTGCTAAGCAAATGATAAAGGTTCAAAGACAAAAATACCAACCAATGCAAAATACCTATTTTTTTTGTATTTTCAATGTATTAAAAAGAAAATGCATGGACTGATAAGCAACTTGATATATAAATTCCACTGTGTATAAAAGAAATCACTCAAGCAAAATACCAAGAACCTAAGCAGACAACCCAACTACCAAGGACAAATCAAAAATGAAAAATAAAGAGAAAGACACCTTCCAAAAATTCAACTCCAAATAGGTTTCCTGTCATCCCAGATAATCTCAACAGGCACCACAGAGACCTAAGAAGGCTCAGTGATCCTCAAAACCTACCTAGTAGTCACTAAACCAAGCAAGCAAGAAAGGGAAAGTGGTATACACGATTGTTCAAGAGGAAAGGGCATATATACGCTTCTTCCAGTGAGACATCAAGCGTGTATACGTGACTGTCAAGGAAAAAAGGGCGTATATGCTTTAAAAAAAGGCCAGACAAGGGTAAAAGGATGAAAACATAGACCCAGAGTGAACAGAATCTGTCCAGTAGTGATACGATAAGAAACACAAAGGAAAAAGAGAAATGTAAAAATAAAAAGGTACTTCAACCCTTAGAAGGAAGATCTCTCCCCAGTGGAGTCACCAATTCTGTTACAATGGAAAAACTCTCTATGGCCAAGGGTAAACCACAACAGACAGGTATGACTACAGAAATCAACTCAATTCCAACATGTGTTATATAAACTAATTTGCAATATGAGGAATAAGCCTACCTTGATCCAATCGTTTGATGTTGTTCCACCGTTGAGCACTTTGACCCAAAGTTTTACACTTGCAAGAAGTTATCAACAAACAAGCATTGCAAGTATATAGTGACAATATATAAAATGAGTTAGCACATCAGATAGCACAATCCATTAATAAACATTACAAACATTTCCATGGACAATAATCATATATTTGCAATATATCGATAGGACAGGAAAGGAGTATTTCTATTAGTAATTGATCAACATAAGTATCAACATTACAGACTTTCGTGTCGCCACGGTTCGAAACCAAGAAACCAAGTTCCTTCCAACTGGGTCTCCACCAATTCAATCCTCCACCAAAGGCAAGGTCATAGAAAAGAGGTAATGAGGTCCTCTCAACAATAAGGAAAGAGCTTGGGGGTTGAATGCTATGTTCAGACTTGAGGGACAAAGGGATGCATACTCAATATGAAGTAATTTCTCCACAGTAACTTTGCTCTCAAAGTTGAATGCTTTCTCCTTTTTTTCCATAGCTTGAAATTGTGCTCTTATAGCCTCCAGAATGCAAATGAATGGACGAGTCGAAATGTTTCTGGTATATGGAAGGCCAAAGATTAGATATTTTCTGTCGTGACATGGAAACTCAACATCATTTTTCATTTTCTGGCACAAATCCTGATATACACGAGTTGTAGTGGAGCAACAAGCGTATACACATATTTCAAAGAAGTTAGGGAGTGTATATGTGGAAAAATATATATTTTTTGCTCTGGATTTATCAAAAAGGGGTTGATAAGTCTGCATAGGGAAATGGAAAAAGGCCCACTATGAAAGATAGCAATGGTGAGGCAAATCTTTCTATAACAATGGAAACTTGAGAAGATGAAGATGCAGAGGTTCTAGATTATGAAATCAAGATCCCAGGAAGGTCTAAAGTTCTCAGATACATCATATCCATCCATTGGTTCAAAAGGTATGTCTTATTTATATGAATAGTTGGATTTTAATGTATCCATGAGGAATGGCAATGGATATTTGAGGATTCTCCCTAAAGGGACTAGTAGCTACATGGGATCTTATGCATAAGTCAGACCTACTTAAATACAGTGCTGGTACATTCATCATTGATACTTCTTGTTGAGGCACATATTGTATTTCTTGGCATATGGCTAAGGGTTTTTATGATACATGGTTGATATCTTGTATTTGTTTATGTATTGAGAGGTTGAATATCAGAAAGGGTTTGATGACTAAGATCATGTGAGGGAAAGTATACTTGTTCATGATTTCATACACCTATATGGCACATGACTAGAGAGAGACATACTTTTCTTGAGTGAATGAGAATGCATGCACAGGGTACAGTTACAGTTTGGATACAGTGACAGGTTACAGATCTATGTGAAATAATTTACAGAGGGTGAGAAGTTTTCAAGTGAAAGGAAACCCTATTTCTAGAAGGCATACGCAGGCTACATAACAGTTAGGGAACGTACATACGTGGGCTACATAACAGATAGGGTGTGTACATACACGGGCTGCAACACTACAGGTTGCATATCTATTGTATTTATGTAGATACATGTTCAGTTCAGGTACAGATTGATTATAGGGAAGTTGTACAAATTGGATACAGGTCAATGGTACATGTTGTTACAGTTGTACAATAGTATATTTCACAGTGATAGGTTGACAGTGGTTCCATCATTCTACTTATACTTTATGGCGGTTGTATGGGGCAGGGACAGGTGGTTGTAGCCACATTCCGATTATAGCCGGAGAACATAAGGAGTTGTAGCCTCCTTCTAGTTGTAGCCAGAGAATTGGGGAGTTGGAGCTTCCATCAGGGTGTAGCCTGAGAAAATAGGAGGTTGGAGCCTCCTTCCAGTTGCAGCTGGAAAACAAAGGAAGTTGGTGCTTCCAATGAATGTAATTCTTCAAGACATATAAGAAAAATCATTCTCTGTTTTTCTCCCGATTTGGGTTTCCACGTAAAACACTGATGTACTGTGTATGTGTGTGATTGTTCATTTATTATTGCTCATTATTGGATAATAATTCTACATTGATATAACACTTGGATTATTTGGAGGAAAAATAATTATAATTACGCTATTACTGATTCACCCCCCCTCTCAGTAATCCAACAATTGGTATCAGAGCAGGTTCCTTCAGAAATCAGTTTAACCACTAAAAGGTAGATCATGGAGAGTACCAACTTAAATAAAAAAGGAATGCCATAGTTTGATGGACATAAGTATGATTTTTGGAGCATAAGGATGAAGACATATATACAAGCACAGGGATTTCAAGTTTGGCAATCAATTGTATATGGATACACAACACCAATAGTTCCACCAACAAATGCCAAAGAAATAAAACTCGATGAGAATAATTCCAAAGCCACAAATGAACTTTTGAATGGTCTCAGTGATACAGTATTCACCAAAGTTGCACACTGTAAATCCGCTAAAGAGATTTGGGACAAGCTTCGAAATATCTATGAAGGAGATACAAAATTGAAAGAAGCAAAGCTTTAAATTTACAAAGGCCGTTTTGGAAAACTAAAAATGAAGGAAGATGAAGATATTGCATCCTACTTCTTACGAGTCGATGAAACAGTGAATGCAATCATAGGATTGGGAAAAGAAATTGAATAATCTGTAATTGTTCAAAAGGTACTAAGATATCTTCCTATGAGATTCAACCCTAAGATATCAGCACTAGAATAAAGATCGGATCTAGACTCAATAAGCATGGACGAACTGCATGGAATATTCACAACATATGAAATGAGAACTGAACATGAAAATCCAGATGTAAAAGAAGCAACCTTCAAAGCATCCAAAATATCAAAGAAAAATAAAAAGGAATAAGAAGAATATAACACCAATAGTGATGTCTCGGAAGATGATGAAAAAGTGGCCAACTTCATCAAAAAACTGAACAAGGGAACCAATGGTAGGTATAGAGGTAAGCTTCCTTTAATTTGTTTTAATTGTGATGGTATTGGTCATTTTTCTAACAAATGTCCTCATAATAAAAAGATAAATGATGAAGTTTACTCAAAAGGAAAACACACATATAAAGGCAAAAGAACTACAAAGAAAATTTTCAAGAAAAGATTATGCACCAAAGAAGACATCTCATCATCAGATGAAGATGAAGTTAGTGACAGTGAGACAGGAAGAGTTCTATTCATGGCAGTAAAAGACTCTGACAAAGAAGACTCCGAAGAAGAATATGAAGAAGCCGAAGAAGAATATGAAGAATTCAAAGAAGAAATTGAAGAGGCAGAAGTTGACTATCGAGAAGAATTAATGTGTTCCATAGAATTTATCAGAAGAGAAAAGAATAAAAAAAAGAGACTACAAGAAGAACTAGACAAGAAAAATGACACTCGAGAACTAGAACAAATGATAAAAAAATTGAAGGTTCAAATAGAAGAAGATAAAATTATTGAAGAATCACTCAAAGAAAAGATAGAAGAAAAGGACAGGATCATTAGAAACTTGGAAGCAAAGATTGTCACATTAAGAAAGGATATTCAAAAGAAAAATATGCAGAATAGCTCAAAATTTTTGGATGACTTTATCAACAGTCAAAAATCTCATTTTGACAAGACTGGAATTGGATACACTTAGACAGAAAAGGGATCAAGCTCCAAGACAACAGAGCAAGAAACATATCCAAAACACTATGCAGAAACAATCAAAGGGGATAGAAGGATACACAAGGAAGATTACAGGGATACTCCTCCACCAAGAAGAGTTAGATTTCATAATCAACAACCAACAGATAGGCTTCAAGAAGAATAAGGATTCATAAGAGCACCCCCCTTCAAAATATCCTCAACTCCCAGGTATCAAACTATATTTTTTGGTTTATGTTATGCATGTAATAATTTTGGACATAAAGTTGTAAATTGCAGAGCTAACAACACAAACAATAACAACTTTGAGAGTCATACACAAAGGGGTTTTTCAATAAGACCTAGTGAAACATACAGAAGAAGTTACAAAAGGTTTGAATCTTTGAGCACTGAAGTGGAATGTTACAAATGTAACAATTTTGGACACATGGCCAAATATTGCAGAATGACAGTCCCTCCTAAAGAACCTCAACAAAATAACAACAGTCACAGACATGAACCTCAGAAAATGACATGGATAAGAAAGCAAGATCAGTATAGCAATGAAGAATGAACAACCACTCTACAAGATAAACATAATAAACATGGTTGGTATGCTGACAGTGGGTGTTCAAAACACATGACAGGTGATAAAGACAAGTTTCTTACATTACAAAAGGAAAGATATGGATCAATTTCCTTTGGAAATGATAATTCAACCAAAATCATTGGAAAATGCATAGTCTGAATTAGGAACAAGAATGAAAAGGTAGAAAATGTTCTACTAGTAGAAGATATGAAACATAATCTTCTAAGTATGATTCAAATGTGTGACCAAGGTCATAAAGTTACTTTTGATTCACAAAAGTGTGAGATAAGAAAAGAAGGTTCAAGAAAATTGGTCGCTACAACTGCAAAAACTTCAAGCAACATATATGTGTTAAGTGAAATTGGAAATGAAAAGTGTTGTCTAGGAAAGGAAGATGAAAGTTGGCTATGGCACAGAAGAATGGGTCACACACATTTTGATAAACTTGTCAAATTCAGCAAAAGAGAAGCAGTCAGAGAAATTCCTCATATCATGAAACCAACCAACACTTTATGCAAGCATTGTCAACAAGGAAAGCAAACAAAGACCAGGTTAAAATCAAAGGAATATTCAACGACAAGACCACTGGAAATTGTGCATATTGATCTAATTGGACCAACTACAACAAAGGTATTAAAAGGTGAGATATAAGTTATGTTATTAGTTGATGATTATACAAGAATGACTGTAGTTTGATTTCTCAAGAATAAGTCAGAAGCTTTTGAAAACTTCAAGATCTACAAGGAAATGGTTGAAAATGAGATGGATTCAAGAAATAATAAAATGATTGAGATATGATGATGGAGGAGAATTCACCTCAAAGGAATTTATGGACTACTACAATAATCATTGAATAAAAATGCAATTCTCTGTTGCTAGGACACCTCAAGAGAATGGAGTTCTTGAAAGAAAGAACATGATAGTACAAGAAATGGCTCGAACAATGCTAATGGATTCAAAATTGATAGATATTTTTTGGACACAGGAAGTACATACAACATTTCACATTCAAAATAGAGTGATTCTCAGAAACAACACCGAAAAAACTCCTTACGATCTATGGAAAGGAAGACCATCAAATGTGAAGAACTTTAAAGTTTTTGGAAGCAAATGCTATATCAAAAGAGAAGATGGTAGAATGGGAAAGTTTGACTCTCATGTGGACAAATGAGTACTTTTTGGTTATTCAAGTCCAAGGAAAGCATACAAGTGTTACAATCTAAGATTGAATAAATTTTTGGAAAGCATCAACGTGACAATTGATGAAGCACCCAGACCAGATGTAATGCAGGCAGTTGGACAGGTGGCACGATTTCAAGCAGCACCAAAAGAATCACATGTATTAGCAGTGAAGCAGATTTTTAGATATCTCAAAGGAACATAAGAGTTTGGATTATGGTATCCTAAAGGAAAGGATCTATCAATTATTGCCTACTTAGATGTATATTGGGCAGGTTGTATTGATGACCAATGAAGCATTAGTGGAGCAACGTTCTACTTGGGTGAGTGTTTAGTATCATGGCTAAGCAAGAAATAATCATAATTATCTTTATCTACAGCAGATATACAAGTTGTATATTGCAGCAACATCATGTTGTACAAAGGTTCTTTGGATGAAACAAACTCTGATAGATATACAAGTTGAATATGATGAGCCCATTCCAATCTATTGTGATAATACAAGCACCATCGGTATCTCAAAGAACACCGTAATGCACTCCAAGACGAAGAACAGTCCAATCAAGTATCACTTTCTATGGAAACAGGTTGCAGAAAAGAACATCATAGTTGAGTATGTTGGCACAAAATAACAAGTGGAAGACATCTTTACAAAACCACTTCCATGGGAAGCCTTTGAATATCTTCACCAGAGACTTGGAGTTATTTCTACTCCAAAATGAATGCTTATCTTATATGTATTATATGTACACGAGGAAGCACCATAAGAGGAAAGTTTAGTTAGGGGGAGAAGCCCTGGATGGAAAGATACCTTTTCCATTGATGACAAAGGGGGAGAGATTTATCAGATGCAGAGGACAAAGGCATGGTTCCAGGGGGAGCAGATTTATCAGATGCAAAGGACAAATGAATGGTTCTAGGGGGAGCAGATTTATCATATACAGATGACAGAGGCATGGTTCCAGGGGGAGCATGAGTGATCTGATTTCAGTATTGCATCAGAGTGTTGCCATCAATGCCAAAGGGGGAGATTGTTGATTAAGGTTGGTTGTCATTGATTTCAACCCTTGAAGAAATCCCAATAGCACAAAGGTTTGGGTAATGGACCCAGGTTTGTTTGATGTAAAGATGACTCATTATTGTCTCGTCATGGTTGATAAGAATTACAAATGGATGAACTCCAAAGTGGTCCCCTTATGGTGAAATCCCTCACGGGAAGACGCTTTACGGATTGAGTTATCCTAGAAGTAATGTTAGAGAACCCATGTTTATTTGTGGAATAATGAGATGAAGGAAAATGATTTTTTCAATGAAACTATCCTATATTCAGAGTGCTTGTCTTGCCATTTCTGGTGGTATGTGGAACGTCACATAAATCCTCACAGTTAGAGAGTTATGACCATATGAAGTTGGAGAACCCTCATGAGTCTTATAGAAGCCCCCAAGAGTCAAAGTGTCTTGAAAAAGAAATTATTTTAAATGGAGAAGCCCTAAAATAAGGAAAGTGTAAGGCTACATGAAGATATAAATAAGAGGCAAAGCTCACTCATTAAGGACACACTTGTACATATTGTATATTTATTTTATTGTGTAAATATGTGGATACATATGAAGTGGAAAATGTCTAAGGTAGCACAAAGGGTTGACGAAGAAATTCTTGAAATTACAACGAATACATAAAACCCTATTTTCTGAGGCGTACATGGGATGTCTATGTATAGGGTGTGGACATGTACGTGGGTTGTCTATGAATAGGGTGCGTACATACACGGGCTGATTGTGTATAGGGTGCATACATGTATGTGGGTTGTCTGTGAATAGGGTGTGTACGTACGTGGGATGGCTGTGTATAGGGTGAGTACATGTTGGTAAAGCCATGGAAACTTGAGAAGATGAAGTGCTCATATACATCAGATCCATCCATTGGTTCAAAAGGCATGTCTTAATTCTATGAATAGTTGGATTTTGATGTATGCATGAGGAATGGCAATCAAGATTTGAGGATTCTCCCTAGAGAGACTAGTAGCTACATGGGATCTTCTACATAAGTCAGATATATTAAAATATAGTGCTGGTACATTCATCATTGATAATTCTTGTTGAGGCACATCCTGTATTTCTTGGCATATGGCTAAGGGTTTTTATGGTACATGGTTGAGATATTGTATTTGTTGATGTATTGAGAGGCTGGATATCAAAAAGGGTTTGATGAATAAGATCATGTGAGGGAAAGTATAATTGTTCATGATTTCATACACCTATATGGAACATGAATAGAGAGAGACATACTTGTATTGAGTGAATGAGTATCCATGCACATGGTATAATTACAGTCTAGATATAGTGACATGTTACAGATCTATGTGAAAGAAGTTACAGAGGGTCAGAAGTTTTCAATTGAAAGGAAACCCTAGTTCTGGAAGGCATATGCAAGCTACATAACAGTTAGGGGGTGTAAATACATGACATGCATAGCATATAGGGCGTGTACATACATGGACTGCATCACTACATGTTGCATATTTGTTGTATTTATGTAGATACATGTTCAGTTCAAGTACATATTGATTACAGGGTAGTTGTATAGATTGGATATAGGTCAGTGGTACAGGTTGTTACAGTTGTACATTAGTATATCTCATAGTGACAGTTTGACAGTGGTTCCATCATTCTACTTATACTTTTGGGCAGTTGGATGGGGCAAGGAAAGGTGGTTGTAGCCACCTTCCGGTTGTAGCCGAAGAACATAGGGGGTTGTAGTCTCCTTCTGGCTGTAGCCAAAGAATTGGAGAGTTGGAACTTCACTCAGGTTGTAGCCTGAGAAACTAGGATGTTGGAGCCTCCTTCCAGTTGCAGTTGGAAAACAAAGGAAGTTGGTGCTTCCAATGAATGTAATTCTTCAAGACATGTAAGAAAAACAATTATGTGGTTTTCTCCCGATTTGGGTTTCCATGTAAAACATTGGTGTACTATGTATGTGTCTGATTGTTCATTTCTTATTTCTCATTATTGGATAATAATTCTACATTGATATAACACTTGTATTATTTGGAGGAAAAAGCATTATAATTACGCTATTACTGATTCACCCCCCCTCTCAGTAATCCATATGTAAAGCCCATCGATAAATTGGCCAGATCGAAAGATATGGAGAACCATTCCACCATCAAACACTGCAAAGTCTATTTGGGCCTCCGTGGCGGGTTTGGTTCCTTATGTTGAGTTAAAGGGATTTAGGACCCCTCAACAGATACTTCAAGGATACAGTTGGAACTCTTCACCTGAGTAACATAACCTTGATATGGTGGGAGAGTCAAACAAAGGCTGATCTTTTCAACATGGTAAAATCATTTCTTCATAGATTGAGTTTACTGTTGCATTAAGAAATAAATTTTATCCCTTAGATTATATGAAAACATCAATGATTTCTTGGAAACATCTAATACAAGGAAAATGGGAAAATGTTCAATCTTATATACATGAATTCAAGAGGAAGGCATTATCTTTGAAAATTCCATTGCACACTCCTGAGAATATTTTAAAGTATATTGGTAGTATGAAGTCATATCTTCACCATAATATATTGATGTTCAATCCTACTAATATTAACGAAGTATCATTTCATGCTAAACATCTTGAAGCCAAAAAAGGAAACATGTTATTGAATATGTGTCAGAGGAGCCACATGAATTTGACGAGAATTCAAAGGGAAAGAAGAAGAGTAAGAAGACAACTACAGTGAAGAAAGATGAAAAGAAAAATCCTACATGTTCTCAACGCGAGAAGAAAGGACATGATGATAAGCATTATTGGAAGTTGCATCTAGAATTGAAAGCAAAGTGGGCTCAGCCTCAGAAATATAAAAATAATACCATGACCATAGTTCATGATCTTGGATCAAATTCCAAGGATGAAACTAAGGCTATAGCCATGGGAATCAAAGGTAAATCTTAGGTTACAAGTTTCAGTTCGCGTACTTCTTCTGCAAAGTCTAAAGTAGTTCATGATGGAAGGAAAAGAAATGACCTATTTCATTTATGATTTATCTCAAAGAACACTAATATTGATACACTCGTTGATAGTGGATCACTGTTGGGTATGAGTTAAAAAAAATGGCAGTTTTTTGCATCTATTTTTGGGTGGTTTTTCAGCACATGGTTTTCACCAATGGTTTTCTATTTCTGGTTAAGGAATTATGGTTGTTGACTAATATGGGTTATTGTATTAGGGTTTTGGATGTTACGGGATCCTATATGTATATTGTATTGTAAACAATGTATGTGATGATGAATATAGAAGATGTTGGTTTTCCTAGTTTGGGTTTCCAGGGGAAACATATTCATGTAATGTGTGTACTTTCCATTCTATCTTTTATGTTCTTTTATTGAAAATATGTTTGTAGTAAATAATTGTACAAGATTAAAATCAACATTTGGTATTAGAGAAATTATTTGGTATCAGACCTACATAGGCAACCATTCTCCCACTTGTTTTTTTCTTTACATCCAGGGGGTTACAAGGTTACATAGTCAACAATCCAAGGAAACAATGCCCATAGATCCTCTACACCATGAGAACTTCTTAGTGCTCACATATTTTTTTTATGAATCTGTAACATTTTTCAAAGTGTCCACCTTCATCAACAACACCTTATTTTCTTCATCCATGTCTCTCACAAAGTGATATTGAAAATCAATATGCTTTGTCTTTGAATGATAAGTTGGGTTTTTTGCCAGAAACATTGCACTCTAACCATCATAAGCTATCCTTATAGCTTGTTGTACCAATCCAATACCTAAACACAATCTTTGTAACCATAATGCTTCCTTTCTTGCATGTGTGACTTCCATGTATTCAACTTATGTAGTTGAAAGTGCCACTACAAACTGTCTTTTTCTCATCCAACTGATCTCTCCTTTAAGCAAGTTAAACACATACCTTATTGTAGATCTTCTACAATGCAGATATCCAACCCAATCTACATCCACAAAGCCATGTATGTCCAACACTCAGTCCAAACCTCATCTTTCTTGGTAGCACAATCCATAACTAGTAGTGCCATGCAAATACTTGAAAAATATTTTTATTGTTGTCCAATGCTCCTTCCCTGGTTTTGACATATACCTGCTCAATACTCCCACTGCATGTGCGATGTCCAGTCTAGTACATACCATTTCATACATCACATTTCCAACCACACTTTCATATGGAACACGAGACATGTCCTCCTCCTCTTCCCGTGTCTCGGGACATTGATCCACCGATAATTGTACACCTACACGAATAGGGACCTTGACTAGTTTACATTCCTACATATTAAACCTCTACAATATGGTCTCGACATATTTTCTCTGATTTAACTAGAGTTTCCTATTTTCCCAATCTCTTTCAATTTCCATTCCCAAAATGAAATTTGCAGCACCAATATCCTTCATGTCAAATTTAGAGTACAACTGAGTTTTCACATCCTAGATAATCTCCTTGTTGTTTCCTATCAACAACATGTCATCCACATATAAGACCAAATAAATAAAATGATCACCAATTAATTTGAAATACACACAGTGATTCTCTTTTCTTCTTGTGAAGCCAAGACCCAACATATAAGTATCAAAATTTTGATACCACATCCTAGGTGATTTTTTAAACCATACAATGACTTTTTTAATCTTTCATACCAACTCATTTTTTCCCTTCACAACAAAGTCTTCTGGCTGCTTCATGTAGATTTCTTCTTCCATATCCCCATGTAGGAATGTTGTCCTCGCAAACATCTATTCTAATTCAAAATCAAACACAAAAACAAAATATAACATAAATCTAATAGAGGTTAACTTGAAAACATGAGAAACAATTTCACCAAAATAAATTACCTCAACCTGGGAATAACCCTTTTCTACTAATTGAGCTTTGTATTTCTCCACTTTTCCTTTTTCATTCAGCTTCTTTTTAAATACCCATTTACTGCCAATAGAATTTCTTCCAGTCGGCAACTCCACTAGATCCCAAGCCTCATTCTTATCCAAGGCCACCATTTCTTTGACCATGGTCTTTTTCCATAGTTTTCCATCCTATGAATCCACTTCCTCCCTAAAATTTCTAGGATCATCATCAGTAATAGACAAAGAAAAATTTGAACATAAATCAAGTGTAGTATTCCTTTCCGGTAGCATTTTTTCCCGAACCGATCTCCTCAATACTGGAGTATGAGGATCTTCTTCTTTTGATTGTTGTTCTTCTGGAGAGTCTGATTCACCATCCTTTAACTCAAACTATTTCTTCTCTAGTTCTTCCTTACTTGGTAGGACTTCATGTTTGACAACATCTTTAATTTCTCTAAATACCACATCTCGCCTATACACAACTAGTTTATGGGTTCTAAAGCTTATAACATTTGATACCATCTTTATACCCAATAAAGATACACTTTTCAACCTTCTTGTCTAGCTTACTTCTATTTTTCTTTGGAACGTGAACACAGGCCTCACAACCAAATGCCTTGAGATGTGTGAGAGAGGGTTTCTTACCAATCCATACCTCATGTGTAGTCTTGTCATCCAATATTGATGAGGGTGATCGATTGACTAGGTAACATGCAGTACCCATTGCCTCTGCCCAAAATTATTGTCCTAACCCAACACCACTCAACATGCACCTTGATTTTTCCATCAATTTCCTATTCATCCTTTCTGCAACTCCATTTTGCTGACTTGTATATGGAGTAGTGTCCTGCGTTTCTATACCACACTTCTTACATAACTCTTCAAATTCATTCCCACATAACTCTCCACCATTATCCATCCTCAACGCCTTAATTATTTTCTCTGTTTGATTCTCAACAAGAGCCTTAAATTCTTTAAATCTGTCAAAGACTTCAGATTTCTTCCTGAGGAAATATATCCAAGTATTCCTCGAGAAGTCATCTATAAATGAGACATAGTACACAAATTTTCCCAATGATGAAACCGAAATAGGTCCAAACACATCATTGTGCACTAGTTGTATAATTCCTTTTTCCCTCATTTCACCGTAGGGGAATCTTACCCGATTCTTCTTCCCATATACATAATGTTCACAAAAATCAAAATCCATAGAGCATTTAGACATACCTTCAACCATACCTTTACCATGTAGTAGTAGAAAACCCTTCTCTTCGATATGCCCCAGTCTTTGATGCCAAAACATAATCTTTTCTCCAGATATTGGAGGAGTTTTTTCTTCTTCAGATCAAGTATCAAGAACACTGGAACTATTACACTCATAAATAATAGTTCTTCCTTGCATCTTATACAAAGTTCCAATCCGAACTCTAGTCAACAACACCATTTCTCCTCAAACCATCCTGCAGGTTTCTTTTTCAAATACCATTTTTACCTTTGCATCGTCCATTTTTCTTACATAAATCAAATTTCTAGCCAATCTTGAGATGTGCAGAACACTAGGCTATGTTCTAATCCTTCCATCTATGATCTTGAACTTGAATTTTCCTCATCCTATGATTTTGACTGTCAAATCATCACCTAGGAAAACATTACCTCCATCATACCTTTCATATTCACATAACCACTCCCTGTGGGGAGTCATATGAAAGGATGCACCTAGGTCAATCAACAATGCCTCATGATCTACATGTGTCCTTGAAGAAGCCAAGTACACATCTCCTCCTTATTCCTTGGAGATCTTTTATATTGGGTATGTGTTATATAATTTGCACGAGTAGTAGTGTCGGCGTTGCATTGGGCACGTAAGGGGGTTTGAGAGGGGTGCAGGGCCCTCAAGATTTTTTTTTCCTCGAGAAACGTGTCACATTTTTTCCTCATTTTTCATGTTGCCTCAATTTTCATGTCCATTGTTGGGCAGTTTTTCAGCACATGGTTTTTACCGATGGTTTTCTATTTTTGGTTAAGGAATTGGGGTTGCTGACTAATTTGGGTCATTGGGTTAGGGTTTGGGATGATGATGGCTCCTATATGTATATTGTATTGTAAACAATGTATCACTATGAATAAATATAAAATATGTTGGTTTTCCCGATTTTGGGTTTCCAGGGGAAAAATATCTATGTAATGTTTGTATTTTCCATTGTATATTTTCTGTTATTTTACTGAAAATATGTTTGCAGTAAATATTGTACAAGGTTAAAATCTACATTTGGTATCAGATCTTTGTTGGCTTCAGGGGGATGCCTTTTTGGTCAAGGGTTTGGCTCAGGATTGTGATAAGCCTTGTTAGAGTGGGAGATCTGTGGTATTGATTTTTCAGGTAAAAAGAAATGGCAAGCAATTCAAAAATGGAGATCGAGAAGTTTAATGGGAAACGTTTTGAGTTGTGGAAGCTCAAGATGGAATATCTGTTGGTGGAAAAATATCAGTGGATTGTGGTAGATCTAGGTACTGCACTTATAGGAACTTCAACATATGGCTGGAACAGGTTGGATAGGAAGGCGAAGAGCACAATTTGACTGTGTCTCTTAGATTCAGTATTACTGAATGTGTCAGAGGAAGCTACAACCAAGTATTTATGGGATAAGTTGGGGAATTTGTATTAGTCTAAGTCCCTAGTAAATAAACTATTCTTGAGAAATAAGTTGTATAATCTCAGGATGAGAGATGGAGACTCGGTGGCAAAGAATTTGAATGACTTCAATACTGTGGTAATTCAATTAGTATCTGTTGACATTAAAATTTCAGATGAAGATAA
The DNA here is from genome assembly GCA_009831015.1 of Picea engelmannii. NCBI lineage: Eukaryota > Viridiplantae > Streptophyta > Pinopsida > Pinales > Pinaceae > Picea > Picea engelmannii. The sequence continues at coordinate 255,378 of ML787170.1, forward strand.
GTGTATCAGTTTACTGTGTTCTTTACCAGACTCATGGGATAGTCTGGTTGTGGCCATAGGTAGTAATACAACTGCCTTTAAGTTTTATGAAGTGGTCTCATCCTTGTCGTCGGAGGAGATGAGATGGAAGAACATGGAAGGATAAAGCACATACACATTATTTGCAAGAGGACGCTCCCAGGAAAGAAATATATCTAAGTTCTCAAGTGGGTTATCTAAGTCTAAGGGTAGATATAAATCTCCCATAAAGTTTGTAAAGGTATGTTGGAGATGTGGAAAATAAGAGAACTACAAGAAGAAGTGTAGATCTAAAGTTGAGAAAAAGAAGGGATCTAAAGAATGTCCTTCTACAAAAGAAAAGACCTCCAAGGAAGAAGGAGGGGATGTGTACTTGGCTTCTTCAAGCACACATGCAGATCATGAGGCATGGTTGGTTGACTAAGGTGAATCCTTTCATATGACTCCCCACAGGGAGTGGTTCTGTGAATATGAAATATATGATGGAAGTAATGTTTTCCCAGGTGATGATTCGACAACCAGAATCATAGGATGAGGAAGAGTCAAGTTGAGGATCATATATGGAAGGATTAGAACACTGCTTGGCATTATGCACATCCCAAGTTTGGCCATAATTTGAATTTTGTAAGAAAAATGGAAGATGCAAGGGTAAAAACAATATTTTAAAAGGAAACCTGCAATATGGTTCGAGGATCAATGGTGTTGTTGAAAGGAGTTCAGTTTGGAACTCTATATAAGTTCCAAGGAAGCATTATTAGTGATGGGTGTAATAGTTCCATTGTTCTTGATATTGGAGTTGAAGAATAAAGAACTCCTACAATCTCTGGAGAAAAGGTTATGTTGTGGCATCAAAGACTGGGGCATATCGGAGAGAAGGGTTTTCAACTACTACATGGTAAAGGTATGGTTGAAGGTATGTCTAAATTATCTCTAGATTTTTATTTCTGTGAACATTTTGTATATGGGAAGAAGAATCGAGTAAGATTCCCTTCTAGTGCAACGAGGGCAAAACGAATTTTACAACTAGTTCACAGTGATGTTTTTGGACTTGTATCGGTCCCATCATTGGAAAAATATGTGTACTATGTCTCATTTATAGATGACTTCTCTAGGAATACTTGGATATATTTCCTCAGGAAGAAATATGAAGTATTTGACAGGTTTAAAGAGTTTAAGGCCCTTGTTGAGGATCAAACAGAGAAAATAATTAAGGTGTCGAGGACAGATAATGGTGGAGATTTCTACAGGAATGAATTTGAAGAATTCTGTAAGAAGTACGGTATAGCAAGGAAGAAGACTACTCCATATACACCTCAACATAATGGATTTGCAGAAAGGATGAACATGACGCTGATGGAAAAATCAAGGTCCATGCTTAATGGTGTCGGGTTAGGGAAATAATTCTGGGCAGAGGCAGTGGGTACTAAATGTTATCTAGTCAACAAATCACCCTCATCAACGATGGATGAAAATACTCCACAAGAGGTATGGACTGGTAAGAAACCTTCTCTCACAGAACTCAAGGTATTTGGCTGTGATGCATATGTTCATGTTCCAAATGAATACAAGAGTAAGCTAGATAAGAAGGATGAAAAGTGTATCTTTATTGGATATAAAGATGATCTCAAAGGTTATAAGCTTTGGAACCCAAAAACTAAGAAGGTAGTGTATATCCGAGATGTGGTATTTAGAGAAATGAAGGATGTTGTTAAATAGGAAGTCCTACAAAGTAAAAAAGAACCAGAGAAAGTAGATTTTGATTTAAAGGATGATGAATCAGACTCTATAGAAGAACATGAATCAGAAGAAGAATATCCTCATACTCCAGCATTGAGGAGATCAGTTTGAGAAAGAGGGATACCAGAAAGGTATACTCCATCTAATTTTTGTTAAAATTTTTCTCTGTCTATTATTGATGATGATCCTAGAACTATCATGGAGGCAGTGAATTCAAAGGATGGAAATCTCTGGAAAAAGGCCATGGACGAAGAAATGAAGCCTTGGATAAGAATGAGGCTTGGGATCTAGTGGAGTTTCTGACTGGAAGAAATCCCATTGGCAACAAATGGGTATTTAAAAAGAAGTTGAATGTAGAAGGAAAAGTGGAGAAATACAAATCTCGGTTAGTAGCAAAGGGTTATTCCGAGGTTGAGGGAATTGATTTTGGTGATATTTTTTCTCCTATTTCCAAGTTAACCTCTATAAGATTTATGTTATCTGTTGTTGTTTCATTTGATTTTGAAGTAGAACAGATGGATGTTAAGACAACATTCCTACATGGGGATCTAGAAGAAGAAATCTATATGAAGCAACCAGAAGGTTATGTTGTGAAGGGAAAGAAGGAGCTCGTATGCAAGATGAAAAACTCCCTGTATGGTTTAAAACAATCACCAAGGATGTGGTATAAAAAATTTGATACTTATATGTTGGGATTTGGCTTCACAAGAAGCAAAGATGATCACTGTGTGTATTTTAAATTAATTGGTGATCATTTTATTTATTTGGTATTGTATGTGGATGACATGTTTCTAATAGGAAACAACAAGGAGATTATCCAAGATGTGAAAACTTAGTTTTCCTCTAAATTTGACATGAAGGATCTCGGTGCTTCAAATTTCATTTTGGGCATGGAAATTAAAAGAGATCGAAAAAAGAGGAAACTCTGGTTAAATCAGAGAAAATATATCGAGACAATATTGCAGAGGTTTAATATGCAAGAATGTAAACTGATCAAGGTTTCTATTCATGTTGGTGTAAAGTTATATGTGGATCAGTGTCCCAAGACACAGGAAGAGGAGGAGGACATGTCTCATGTTCCATATGCGATTGAAATTGGCATTTTGATGTATGCAATGGTCTATACTAGACCGGATATTGCACATGCAGTGGGAGTTTTGAGCAGGTATATGTCAAAACCAGGAAAGGAGCATTGGACAACATTAAAAAGGGTTTTTAGGTATTTGCGTGGCACTTCTATCTATGGATTGTTCTACCAAGAAAGACCGGGATTGGACAGAGTGGTGGATATACATCGCTTTGTGGATGCATACTGAGTTGGAGATATGGATCGTAGGAGATCTATAAGTGGGTATGTGTTTAACCTGTTTGGAGGAGAAATATGTTGGATGAGGAAAAGACAGGCTGTAGTGGCACTTTCAACTACAGAAGTTGAATAAATGGAAACCACTCATGCAAGTAAGGAAGCAGTATGGTTACAAATATTGTGTTCAGGTATTGCGTTGGTACAACAAGTAGTAAGGATAGATTGTGAAAGTCAGAGTGTAATTTGTTTGGTGAAGAACTCGCCTTATCATTTAAAGACAAATAATATTGATATTCAATATCACTTTGTGAGAGACATGGTTGAAGAAAATAAATTATTGTTGATGAAGGTGGAAACTTTGAAGAATGTTGCAGATTCATTAACAAAATCTATGAGCACTGAGAATTTATCTTGGTTTAGAGGATCCATGGGCATTGATACCCTGGATTGTTGACTGTGTAACCCTGTAATTCCTTATATGCAAAGAAAACAACAAGTGGGAGAATGTTGAGTATGTGTTATATTCTTTGCACAGGTAGTAGTGTCTTTGTTGTGCTGGGTGCGCAAAGGGGTTTTGAGGTGGAGTGCAGGGGGGAGATATCCCCCCATGTGGGGGTTTGAGGGCAGCACCCTCGAGAAAATGTTTTTTCCTCGGGAAACACATCACATGTTTGCCTTGTTTTTTGTGTTGCCTCGATTTGCATGTCCATTGTTGGGCAATTTTTTGGAACATGATTTTTGTCGATGATTTTCTATTTCCAGTTAAGGAATTAGGGTTGTTGACTAATCTAGGTCATTGGGTTAGGGTTTTGGATTCCGCTGGCTCCTATATGTATATTGTATTGTAAACAATGTATCACTATGAATGAATATGGAATATACTGGTTTTCCCAGTTTTGGGTTTCCAGGGGAAAAATCTCTTTGTAATGTTTGTATTTACAATTGTGTCTTTTTTGTTCTTTTACTGAAAATCTGTTTGCAGTAAATTTTGTACAAGGTTAAAATCTACATTTTCTTCTATAGAAGGAGCATCTTTAGATCCCTTCACTCTCTCAACACTTCTGGATCTAGGTTTCTTCTTGTAGTGCCCTTCTTTTCCAAATCTCCAGTATACCTTTACAAAATTTCTGGGAGATTTAGATCTACCCTTAGACTTAGATCTCCCGCTTGAGGACTTAGATCTATTTATTTCCTGGGAGCGTATTCTTGCAAATAATGCATCTGTGATTTTTCCTTCCATGTTCTTCTGTCTCATATCCTCCGACAACAAGGAAGATACAACATCATCAAAAATCAAGGTATTTTTATTACTACCTATGGCCACAACCAGACTATCCCATGAGTATGGTAAAGAGAACAATAAACTAATACACTTATCTTCATCTAAAATTTATTTATCAATAGATAATAACTAACTTACCACAATATTGAAGGCATTTAGATGCTTTGTCACCGAGTCTCCATCTCTCATCCTCACGTTATACAACTTATTCCACATGAACAATTTATTTACGAGGGACTTAGACTGATACAAAGCCCACAAATTATCCCATAATGACTTGGTTGTAGCTTCCACTAACACATTCAGTAATATTGAATCTAAAAAACACAATCAAATTTTTTTCTTCTCCTTCCTATCCAAAATTTTCCAGTCATCTCTTGACGTTCTTATAGGTGTAGTAACTGGATCCACCGTGATCCACTGATATTTGTTTACCAACAAATATTCCATCTTGAGCTTCCACAAATCAAAACTTTGCCCATTAAATTTGTCGATCTCTATTTTCGAACTGCTCACCATTTCTTTTCACCTGAAGAATAAATATTGTAGATCTCCCACTATAACAAGGCTTATCACAGTCCTGAGTCAAACCCATGGCCACAAAGGCATCCCTTGAAGCCAATAATTGCGCTAATACCAAATGTGTATTTTAACATTGTACAATTATTTACTGCAAACATATTTTCAATAAAAAGAACAAAAAATATAGAATGAAAAATACACACATTACACAGACATTTTTCCCCTGGAAAAATGTCTGTGTAATGTGTGTATTTTTCATTCTATATTTTCTGTTCTTTTATTAAAAATATGTTTGCAGTAAATAATTGTACAAGGTTAAAATTTACAATCACAAGTGAGTCTTATCTCAAAGATTTTTTTTCAAAATTTGGGAATGGAAACTAGGCCTCATCCGATACCATATCCTTTGGGTTGGATTTTTGATAATGCTCAGGTATAGTTAACTAAGTAGTGAAAGTTATGGTTTTTGATCACATTCAGTTTCATTGATGAGGTAGATTTAGACGTGGTTCCACTTGACATTTGCAGGATGGTTTTAGGAAGTCCATACTTGTATGACAGGAAGGCCATTTTCTACAGGGGGAAAAAAATGTATCACCTTTTCAAGGATGGGATTGAGTTCATTGTGAGAGCTCATCATATGAAGATGAATTTGAAATTTGTCACTAGTAACAGGGAACATGCTAGTTAATGCTAGTATCCAGGATCCATATCGTACAGTTGAAAGAAAAACAAGTCCTTTGGTTGATGTTGTTCCTGTTAAGAAGGTTAGATATGTTGATGGTTCATTCTCTTTCACATTTGTATATTCAGTTTTGTTGTTCAGTTTATTACTAACAAGAGGGATATGGTTGGCTACTGCAATAATGAATATGGTTGGCTACTACAATAATAAATATGGTTGGCTACTGCAACAATGGATGGAGAAGTTTGTGAATTTAAGGGGATGGTTAACTTGGTCAGAAGTGTTTTTTCAGTATTCATTATGGTTTTGATGAGTCAGGTGCTCATTATCCAAGAAGGAAGGATGAATGCTACTAGACAAGTGAGGTGAAAGTATTCTCACTTTATTTATGAATAATCCAAAATTTTGGAGGTCCAAAAGTCCTCCAGTGGGGAGGTGTGATCTAGGAGGATTTAAGGAATGCTCATAGAGGTACAGGAGGATCCAAAACACTCACAGAGGTCCTAGGGTATCCATAAAAAATAAAAATTATACCATCTCAAATGATCAATAAAATGACATCAATGCACAGAGCTTGTTGTTAGATTTCCAATGGCATAAACATCATATCAAACAGAGCTTGTATAAAACATTTATGGCTGGTCAAATTTTGGTCAAACCAGGAAAAATGGGGGTGCCACATGGCACCATCAGAAGGTGACACATGGCATGTTGAAGTAGCACTATTGATGTGGCAGGAACTAGTGATGTGGCATATTAGTTGGCAGTTGAATGGACATATGGTACAATGCAAGTGGACCAATGGTTTGTTGACATGTGGCAAGGATAGCTAATGAGAAGCTGCCACATGGTAGCCCCTCATTGGACAATATTGGTTTATTTTGTATAAAATTTTGGGAGTCAACCGGGATTGAACAAGTGACCTCCCAAGGTCTTAGCATACTCGCCACAACCAACACACAACACATTGGAACTTAATATCTATATGGAATATATATATTAATGTAAGGTTTCATATGGACGACCAAAGGTCCGGGGGCCTAAGCCCTTAACCCTTGGCCCTTGGTATTGAAATATAACATATAACGAACACCCGTTCATAGAGGGGGGCTCAACACATATTTCGAGTGGAGGTTATAACTATGTATGTGTGTGTGTGTATTTTGTAACAAATAACAAAAGAGACGATGTATACGACAGTCGATGGGAATGGAACCCCCGACTCCCCAACTTTAGCAAAAGCCTAAACAACCTCTGCTAACCAACTATACCAATGATAGTTGGTTAAAACTACATTCTAATTATAATTAAAGCCATCCATTAATTTCAGGATTTGGTTATAGAACCAACCAAATCACACTTAATGTATGTAATAAATTTCAGGAAGAAGGCATGGATGATTTTCGGGGCTAAATTTCGCTCGTGGGCTAATTTTCCAAGGTTTTTCCCCAAAAAAGATTCATTATTCTAAAAATGATTCGCCCAAATTCTATAAGATAAAATTATTTTACCTTAAAAATTGCCAAAATTTTATACAAACTATATAAAATCCTTAGAAATTTGAATATTTTTACAAAAATACAGCCAAACAGTTTATAGTTGGCGTATGAATGATTAGTAATATTCGCCAAGGTTTCTACATTTTAAAATAAATTTCCATGCTTAAAATCATCCCTAGAAGAAGGTTAGGGGCATGCCTTATTTAATGTTGTGCACCCCAAGGAAGGACACACATTTTAATGCATATTTTTACCTCGTAATGCATGTTGAGGGTATAAGGCATTTGAGGTAACATCGTAAAGCATGCCAAGGGGTACCTTGATGAAATTTCAAGTATTTAATATCAATTTTGCACAATGTTTCACCAGGAATTCAACGACGCACTCTGTTTCTGTATTTGAGGAATGAATGTTTGAAGTGTCTTCAAAATTGTGGTTTTGTAAGCCTATATTGTATTGTAATTTGGTATTTTGAGATGATGAAGAACAATCATACTATTTAAAGGGACTTTGAAGATACAGTGATGTATGTCAATTATATATGTATTTTGAGTTCTTTTAATTTTTTTTGTGTCATCTCATTTACATTTCAAGTTATTCACCAGTTTATGGGTTTATGGACAAGTAAGAAATTCCCATGATATTTTGCAAATAGTCAAACGATCTTCATTTATATTCTCAAATCTGGTCAAATGTTTAGTATATTCATATGAACTAATTGGAATCTAAGGATTTTCGGGCTCAATTGGTATCAAAGTTTTGTTGATATTTCGGATCAATTTGGTATTAGAACTCTTTTGGTATTTTCAGATCACCCGGTTTGGGTTTCTAGGGTAAAATGGTTGTGTAATGTGTGTGTGTGTGTGTGTGTGTGTGTGTGTGTGTGTGTGTGTGTGTGTGTGTGTGCCATTGTATCTTTTCTATTTTTATTATTAATCTATTTGTAGTAAGTAGTTGTACTAGGTTAAAATCTACATTTGTTATCAAAGAAATTATTGGCTTCATGGGGACACCTTTGTGGTCAGGGGTTTTGGATCAGGTTTGTGGTAAACCTTTTTATAGTGGTAGATCTTCAATATTGATTCTTGTGGTGAAAATTAATGGAAATTAGTTCAAAACAAAGATCGAGAAATTTAATGGGAAATGTTTTGAGTTTTGGAAGCTCAATATGGAAGATCTATTGGTGGACAAAGAGAAATGGATCATTGTGGATCCAGGTACTGCACCTATAGGAATGTCAACAAAATATTGGGAAAATTTGGATCGAAAGGAGAAGAGAACAATCCAATTGTGCCTCTCAGATTCAACATTACTAAATGTGTGAGGGTAAGCTACAACGAAGGAATTATGGGATAAGTTAGGGCCTTTTTATCAATTAAAGTCCCTGGTAAACAAATTGTTCTTGCATAGGAAGCTCTACAACTCAAGGATGAAACATGGATATTCAGTGACAGAGCATCTGAACACCTTCGATATTGTGGTAAGTAAGCTATTATATGTTGATATTAAAATTTCTGATGAAGATAAGTGTATCAATTTATTGTGCTCTTTACCAGACTCATGGGATAGTCTAGTTGTGACCATAAGTAGTAATTCAACTACTTTAACTTTTGATTATGTGGTCTCATCCTTTTTGTCGGAGGAGATGAGGTAGAAAAATATGGAAAGTTAGAGAATAAATGCCTTATTTTCAACAGGACACTCCTATGAAAGAAGTAGATCTAAGTCCTCAAGTGGGAGATATAAATCCAGGGGAAGATCAAATCTCCCAGAAAATTTGTAAAGGTATACTGAAGATGTCGAAAAGAAGGGAACTATAAGAAATAATGTAGATCCAAAAGTGTTGAGAGAGGGAAGGGATGTGAATATGTTGCTTCTACAAAAGAAAAAATCTCTATGGAATGAGGGGATGTGTACTTGGATTCTTCAAGAACAAATCCAGATCATCAGGCATGGCTAGTTGACTCAGGTGCATCCTTTCATATGACTCCTCATAAGGAGTGGTTTTGTGAATATGAAAGGTATGATGGAGGTGATGTTTTCCTAGGTGATGATTTGATATCCAAAATCATAGGACAAGGAAAATTCAAGTTGAAGCTCATGGAAAAAAGGATTATAGCACTCCATGGTGTTCTACACATCCCTGGGTTGGATATAAATTTGATTTCTATAAGAAAAATGGATGATACAGGGGTAAAAACAATGTTTGAGAAATAAACATGAAGGATGGTTCGAGGGGAAATGGTGTTGCCGAAGGGAGTTTGGATTGGAACCCTATATAAGCCACTAGAAAGAATTGTTAGTGATGGGTGCAATAGTTCCATTGTTCCTAAGATTGGAGATGAAGAAGACAAAACTCCTATAATCTATGGAGAAAGGACTATGAAGTGGAATCAAACACTAGGACATATCGAAGAGAAGGGCCTTCAAATGATACACGTTAAAGGTATGGTTGAAGGTTTGTCTAACTGCTCTTTGGATTTTGATTTGTGAACATTGTGTATATGGGAAGCAGAATTGGGTAAGATTCCCCTTTGGTGCAACTAGGCATTGACCTTAAAATTCTCTAAGTTATAAATATTTGTCTTATGTATCATACTCCATACTTAGAAATTTTTTGATCCAAGGTAGGTTCATAACCTTTACCTTATCTTTCGATGTCCTCAAATTATAATACTCTTTTCCGCTACACACAATTTGTACCAAAACTTAGTCATATTCTCATATTCTTCATAGAATGGTGGTTCCGCGGGTGTGCATCACTTCTCCGATTGTAATCACAAGTTTTCCCTTCCACTTTTGGCACTTATCCTTTTTCTTGAGATTTTGTGTTCTGTACTAAGTCTTTTAAGTTCAATTGTGGAAGTGGAGTTTGTTGCACTAATTTTAAAAGTGATCTTTTGTCCATCCACCCGTTATGCATCCTACACTTAGTCATATTTTAAAACATCCCATAAAACCGCAGAACCAAACTTCTTTTATTCAATTCTTTGTATACTTTCCTTTTATCCTCTCCACCATGAATCCTAATTCCTTGTCACATTCACCAAGAACTATTTAATGCATATATTAAGTGAAATGACAAATGGTTAAGTAATAAGTCAATTTTATTAATGGCATTGTTAAGAACGAAATATCCAAATTGTTGAAATTACTAAGACAACTGAGAGGGGGGGGGTGAATCAGTTGTAAGTGAGATTAAACAATATTAAGTCTATTAAAACATTATTAATATTTCTTCAAGTGATTGTCAAAAATATACAACATATGGACAGTAAAAGTAAAGAGCAACAGTCACACATAAAGTATACACAGAGACATATTTTCACAAGGAAACCCATAAAGGGAGAAAACCTCTTCTTCTTCGAAATGATAGGTAGTCTTTTAAGTTCTGTACATTATCTATAATTGAGAACCAACTCAATGTGAGGTTGCTACCTCTGTTTTACAAGCTACAACTTGTTTGAGAGCACCAACTCTCTGGTTTCTCTAGCACCCACTAGAAGGAAGCACCAACTCCCTTAATGTTCCAGCACCAACTTCCAGTTACACAGGCTCCAACCTGTATAACAAAGAACACTTGTTCTCCCTTGCACCACTCTGCCACCCTGGTATCTCTGGCTGCAACTAGATGGAAGCTACAACTTCCTGTGTTCAATCTCTCACTTGAACCTCTGAGGAAAACAGTCCTCCCGAGCACCTCCCAACCTCCCTAGAATATGAATGAATAAATAAACATTCAACTACACAGATAAATCAATTCTTACCAATCTTTCTTTGTTCTGTAAATCTGGTCTTCCTCTAACTGTTCTGCAATTCTTTTCTTCCTCTGTCTATTCAGCAGGTCTTCTCTGCATCAACTTCTTCTGTCATTCTGATCTGCTTCACGTTTTCTTCATCATCTGTTACTCTTCCCTGAGTTTCATTTCACACTGTGCATATTCTCCATCTCACTCTGCACTACTATGATTTTCCCTTTCTTACAGTTTTATTCATTTTTCATACAAAACGACCAACACTACCCAGTCTGTCTCATTTTCTTTTATACACACCCCATGGTCATTCCACCTCGCATCTCCTTAGGCAAAAGAAAGACAACTGTCCAAGCAACTAAAACGCCAACTGATCGGCAATCATGAGTCTGTTTCACTAACATATTCGTAACTGAGGAGTTAACTGTGAGAGAGAACAGTAACCCTCCAATCAACACATGATCTGACAGTTCAGATCATTTCGCAATTTTGCATTTCTTGTTGCATTGTTTTCTTATCTCTCCATGTCACGATTCGCGAAACTCCGATATGGAGTTGGATCAACGGTCCAGATCTGATCTTGATTCAACGACTGCGATTGAATCGTGATTTCGCATATCACGATTTCAACATTCTTGTTGCATTTTTTTCTTGGCTCTCCATGTTTCGAACCCCGAAACCACGAAATGGCGTGGGATCAACGATCCCGATCAACATTTCATCTGATGATTCAAATCATTTCGCACTTTCGCATTTCGCGAATTAGACATACTTGATGTTCAGTGTTCTTGTCACTTCAAATTCACGATCCACGAAACTCTAAAAAGGAGTCGGATCAACGGTCTAGATCACATATTGATCTGACGATTGCGATTAAGTCGTGATTTTTCATATCGCAAAATTGGGGTTCCTGTGGTTAATAATCTTTGACATGTCCAACACTCAATCCACGAAATTCCGACATGGACTGAAATCAACGGTCCTGGTTCAACCTTGATCTGACGGCTTAGATTAAGTCACGATTTTGCATATCGCGATATCGCGATTCCTGATGTTAATATTCTTTGACATCTCCAACACTCGATCCTCAAAACACTGAAATGGACTGGAATCAATGGTCTAGATTCAACCTTAATCTGACGGCTCAGATTAAATCGGGATTTCGCATATCGCGATTTCGAGATTCCTGTGGTTGATATTACTTGACATCTCCAACTCTTGATCCCCGAAACTCCGACATGGACTAGAATCAACGGTCCAGATTCAACCTTAATATGACGGCTCAGATTAAATCACGATTTCTCATATCGCGATTTCGAGAGGTTAGGGAACATCGTTCCTTTGACTCTCCAGTCAGTGAACTAATGATCTTTGCCCACGTGTCCTGCCTGATGATGGATGGTCCTCCTTCTTTCAGGATTTTTGAGCCCCGCTACTCCTTGTACTTTAAAGAATGTGCAGGTTCTCCTTGATCCAACGATGGTCGGGTCCTGTGCTTGGATCTAACGTCCGAGATCTATCCTCCTCTTCAACGCTCTTCTTGTCTACATTCAGATCTGACGGCCCTCGTTCTTTCAGGAATTTTGAATGGGATCCAACGATCAGAAATGCTTCTCAAACTTTATGAGCCTTCGATCATTCGGTCAATGTTGCGTTGCCTTCGATCATTTGATCTTCTTGAACTTAGATTGTGTTTGCCTGTTGGTTACAAACTTCCTCTACTCATGCCATCTTCATTGTTGTACTTGCCATCAATGACAAGCATTCGTTGTCTGTTAAATATTTGCCATCCGCTGTCTGTTAAATATTTTCCAACAATCTCCCCCTTTGGAATTGATGGCAACACAAGCACCCACATGCATTCAGACTCAACTATCCTCCCAAACTCTTTTCTCCCCCTTTGACATCAATGTTAAAGAAGAAACATTCTTCCCCTGATCTGTTGCAAAACATACTCTCCCTGTCGACTATAAGCACCTTGGAAATACACCAGATATTCAATAAGTACTCCCCCTGACCAAGTGATCAGATTAGACATAAGAAATTATAACCCCCAATTTTTGACAAAGATATCCAAAAGGAGTCGTTGCTAATGGTTTAGTAAAGATAACAACCATCTGTTCTTTGGAAGGAATATAATTCAGCTGAACAATTATGTTTGTAACTTGTTCTCTGAGAAAATGGTACTTTATTGGAATATGCTTAGTCTTGGAATGAAGAACAGGATTCTTGGAGAGACTAATGGAACTGGTGTTATCACAATGAATTGGAATTGGATCAGTGTAAGTTACCTTCAGATCTGCAAGAGTTTGTATCATCCATAAAATTTGTGTGCAACAAGTAGCAACAACAATGTATTCTTCCTCTGTAGTGGATAATGAAATGAATCCTTTCTTTTTACTAAGCCATGCAACTAATGAGTCACCCAGAAAGAATGCTCCTCCACTGGTGCTTTTCCTCTCATCAACACAGTTTGCCCAGTCTGCATCTGAATAAGCAGTTAACTGGAAATTTTGATTTCTAGGATACCACAGACCATAAGTCATTGTTCCCTTCAAGTATTTAAATATCCTTTTGATATCTACCAAATGACTTTGTTTAGGAGCAGACTGAAAATGAACTACCATTCCAATAGCTTGCATTATATCAGGATGAGATGCTGTGATGTACAAAAGACTGCCTATCATAGAGAGATATGTCCTTTGATCAACATCTGGTGAGAGATCATCTTTACTCAGCTTACAAACAACCACCATAGGTGTGCTAACTGTAGAGGAATCTTCCATCTGAAATTTCTTCAGCATCTCTTTCAAATATTTTTATTGAGAAATAAAAATTCCTGTAGAGCTTTGTTTTACTTGTAGGCCAAGAAAATATGACAGTTCTCCTATCATGGACATTTCAAATTCTGTTTGCATAGAATTAGCAAACCACTGGACAGATGATTCATTAGTACAACCAAAAATAATATCATCTACATAAACCAAAACAACTAGTAAATTATCACCTTCAGACTTAATGTAAAGGTTGTTGTCAACAATACCTTTCTTGAACCCTTTTTCTTGTAGAAATTTGTCCAGTCTATAATAACAAGCTCGTGGTGCTTGTTTTAGTCCATATAAGGCCTTCTTCATCTTACAAAGATAATTAGGATTATCTGTCAATGAGAATCCTTCAGGTTGCTCCATATATACTTCTTCCTCTAGATCCCCATTAAGAAATGTTGACTTAACATCCATCTGATAAACTTTGAAGTTCTTATGACATGAATAAGCAAGAAACATTCTGATAGCTTCCAATCTTGCCACTGGAGCAAAAGTTTCATCAAAGTCCTTACCTTCAACTTGTGCATATCCTTTATAGACCAATCTAGCTTTATTTCTAACAACTTGTCCTCTTTCATTCATTTTATTCTTGAACACCCATTTGGAACCTATTACATTCTTATCTTTAGGTCTAGGGACAAGCTTCCAAGTATTGTTCTTCTCAATCTGATCAAGCTCTTCAATCATTGCTCTAATCCAATTATCTTCCTGGCTAGCTTCCTCAAAATTTTTAGGTTCAGTCATAGATAAAAAGGAAACATGAGATTGTTCTGAGTCTTTAATCAATTTCCTTCTTGTCTGAAATCCTTCATTTATATTTCCAATTGTCTGATTTTCAGGATGATTCTTTCTAATAATTTTGAGAGGTGATTTTGCTTCTTTCTACTTATCTATGTCAGTTTGAATATTCGTATCTTCATCTGATCCAGACTCTTCTCTTTCTAATCCTTGGACCTGTTCATCTTCATCTTCAACTGTATCTTCTATTCTTGGTTCCACACTGCTTACATTTCTGACTGGGATTTCTTCATCAACTTTTATATTTATACAATCAACTAGCTTGTGCAGTCTCTTATTGTAGCATCTGTACCCTTTACTATTTGTAGCATAACCCAAGAAGATACCTTCATCACCCCAGTCATCATATTTGCCAATATTCTCATCATTGTTCTTGATATAACATTTACTCCCGAAAACTTTAAAATGCTTGATTGAAGCAGGTCTTCCAAACCAAAGTTCATAAGGGGTCTTGTCACTGTGTGATCTGAGATGAGATTTGTTAAGGATATGAACAACTGTATGAATTGCTTCCACCCAATATGTCTAAGGTATGTTCCTTTCATTCATCATTGATATTTCCATTTGTTTTACTATCCTATTCTACCTCTCAACAACTCCATTTTGTTGTGGAGTCCTTGGAATTGTGTACTCTCTTTTGATCCCATGCTTATCACAGAACTCTTTGAAGTTCCCTGAACTTCCACGCTCGGTCGGGCGACGAAAGCAGCCCAGATTGAGAAGTGTGGGGAGATTGGGATTTCCATCTCCTCTATCAGACCTTACTGCCTTTAATCTTTTTCCTGTTTGATTCTCAGTCAGAGCCTTAAATATTTTGAATTTTTCAAATGCTTCATATTTTTCTTTCAAAAAGGCAACCCAAGTTAGTCTATAATAGTCATCAATAATCAACATAAAGTAATTTTCTTTTCCTATACCTTCTTTCCTTGATGGACCACATAGATCCATATGTACTAACTGGAGAGGTTTTTCTGTTGAAGGAAAGTTTTTAGATTTGAACTGAGTGTGAGTAAGCTTTCCTATCTGACAGGATTTACAAACAGAGTCATATGGCTTTGAGATCTTCGGAATATCTTTTACTGCCCCATTGTTTATGAGTTTGATTATGTGATCAAAATTTAGGTGACCAAGTCTCGTATGCCACAACCAACTTTCATCATATTTTCTTAAGTGGCATTCTTCTTCTTCTTCTTTTAAAACATAGACATTGTTTTATGTTCTTATACCTTTTGCAACAAGCTGACCTGAATCCACAGTTTTTATTCTACAGTCTTTAGAGGTAAAAACAACTTCACACCCTCGGTCACATAATTGAATAACACTAAGCATATTATATTTCAAATCTTCTACAAGAAACACATCTTGAGCTTTTCTTTTTCCGTTACACAAACTTACAATTCCTTTACCTTTTATCTTTCCTGGTGCATCATTTCCAAAAGTTACCTTCCCTGATTTTCTATCACTTAGAGTTAGAAACTTACTTCTGCCTCTAATCATGTGTTTGGAGCATCCACTGTCAATATACTAGGGATTCTTTTTCCTTTGGGCTGATAGCACTAGTCCACACTTATCATCTACTTTCTTCTTCCAAACTTTGACATTTTCAGTAGTGGGGATCAAATCTGAATTGTATTTCCTTAAGTGGTAGTATGCAACTTTATGACCATAATTATGACAGTTGTAACATTCTGGTTCACTGAATAATAGATCATAACGATTGTTATGCACATATCTGTGGTTGTGTTTCACCTGCGTCCCTCTCCCAGTCATCACATGATTTATAATCTCTGATTGTTTGTTGCTTGGTTGTCTCAATCTTTGTTGTGGAAGATAATTATTCATTGAATATCTTGATTGTTCATATCTAAATCTTAAAGAACAGTTTATAGCTTTGTGACCAAAATTAGAGCAGAGAAAAAAATAACCATAGCAAAAATCTTTGTACCTTGAAAAAATCTGTCTTCTTTGAGGAGGTTGACTTTTGTCATGCCAATAATCTTTCTGGTCTACAAATTCGGTTCTGGGGATTTTTCTTTCATTTCTTCTTGGTGGCTGATTTTCCTTCTTTGTTTCTGCAGAGTGACTGTTGTCAATGTTTGAGGATTTGACAAACTTGATAGATTCT